>JAJOZX010003894.1:322500-425881 GCA_023014485.1 Bathynomus jamesi
GATGTCCGCGTCGGAGGTCCGCAGAACGCCGCTTCCATCCTTTAACGGACCTATCGTGCTTCTAATGGGCTTTCTACTATTAACATAACTGAAGAATTCCTTAGGGTTCCCCTTGCAGAGGCTTGCCACCCGTAGTTCTTCGTTACGTTTCACTAGCCGAACCTTCGCCTTCACTTCCCTACACAGTCGGACATACGCTTCAGTGTTCTCGTGGGAACGATTGGCCTTCGCTCTCCTATACGCTACTTTCCTATTTCGGATAGCCGAAGCGATGTCACGATTGAACCACTTAGGCTGCGTTGAAGCAGGGGTGACCGGTTTTGAGGGTATGGCAGCAGACTGCAGCACCATAAACTCGTCCCGGAATGCACTCCACACTCCCTCAACATCGCCGCCAACCCCTAACCCCATCTCTCCTACGCTATCCCTGAGACTAACAAAGTTCGCCCGCCGGAGATCGAGCTTACTGCCTCTCGAGTTACTACGCTTCACCCGAGGGACGCACACACGGAACCTAATAAGACCGTGATCACTCCCGCCCAATGATTCATCAACGGTGAGGCCAGTGACGAGGTTGTCTTCGGTCGTGAATACTAAGTCTAGAACGCTGTCGCCTCGTGTAGGCTCGTTGACCCACTGAGTGAGGAAGTTCTCATCAGCAAAGTCAACTAGCCTCCTCCCTTCAGCATCGGCAGTCCTGTTTTCCCACTTTATGCCGCGACAGTTGAAGTCTCCTAAAACTATACACACCCTATCCCCTAGCAGGCTACTGAGTTCGGTGTACAGGGCTGTATCCTCCTCGAGGAGGAGATGCGGAGGTCTGTACACCAAGATTAACCTATAGTTCGTCCCTCCCACGTTCAGATCGACGCTAAGCAGCTCCCGTTCCGACCGGAACTGGCAGTCAACCGGACTCAACGTGTCCCTGACGTATATTAGTACCCCACCCCCCTCCCCACGGGTGCGGTCTTTGCGAAACATTCTATACCCGTGAATTTCGAACTCCCCAACGTAGTCCCTACGATCAGTATGAATCCAGGACTCGGTGATAGCAACGATATCCTGGTATTCTGATGCTAAGAGCGCCCGTAGCTCGCAAAACTTGTTCCTGATCGACCTAGCATTAAAAAGCATTGCACGGAGGGAGCCTCCCCTATTCTGACCGCCCCCTAGCACAACCCGTTTCCCGAACAGCCAGGGCTGTCGGGAGTTGAAGAGCCCCTCACTAACGAGGGGACAATCTCCGCAGGAGCCTGAGTCCCCTCCAACGTGGAAGGAGAGCACTACCTGCTGTTGGAGGGTGACTACCTGCTGTTGGAGGTGACTACCTGCTGGGGGAGGGTGACTACCTGCTGGGAGAGAGAGAGAGAGAGAGAGAGAGACCCACCCTTCCATACTCTGTATACAGTATGTCTCTATATATAAATAGATAGTGATCGACACAATAATAATGTGGACGTCATTGATGGGGTTAGAGCAATTATGTGCACCAATCCGAACATACCTCCCCTGCCATAAGGACCGCCCATTTTATACCAAACAGACTAGCTTGGGACGAGACAGAGGCGCGAGACTTATTGTAAGCACTGTACAGTAGTATTCATATAAAATAGTATTCCGTATTAATTATATGTTTTGTTATATTTCAGATATCGACTGACAGTGATGCCTCCAAAGAGATTGCGAGATACTGCTCGGAAATATCTCAGCGGTCACCGGAAGAGACAGCGTGAAGCGAAGTGAAAATCAGAACTTGAGTGTATGTATGGGTCATTTGAAATTTTCTAGAGAAACGCGATCCACAGGCTGAAACTGAACAAGATGTGCCTGCGCCGTCACATGCATCATCATCAGCTTTGATAGATGAAAGTGAACTAGATGTACCTGAACCGTCACATGCGTCATCACCAGTTTTCATAGACGAAAGTGATATCCAGAGAGAAGAAGAACCCATGGATCAGATTCCAATTCTGCAAAATCAGCCTCTGGATGCACTCAAAGATCCAGGTCAATGGCCGGAAACTGTCAGCACTGTGGTGGATTGGTGTGACTAAAAGTCTGCAGATCGACACACCAAAAAAACACCTTAATAATAAAAACTAATATTGATCTGGCAGCACTGGTTTTGACGGATTAGGGCGGATATGCAGCGATGATGTTTTGGGATGATCATTAGCATTGCGATTATGGATGTAGTGTTGATTGTCGTTGTACTATTGTGAACTACTAGCCTATCTAGATATACTGATATAGCTATTGACTAACTAATAGACTGACAACTGCTAGACTAACGACTATTACTGGCTATCTAGAATATTGTCTGGAACTGTTGTTCTATACTTGAGGTGAGTCTATAATTATTTCGTTGTGTAACTTGATACTGGTTATTGTACTGTATCTGTATATAGTGTGTGAACGATAGCCTTATCTACCGGTCACTACAAGCACAAAAGTCAGAGATTTACTAGTGAGTAAAGGCCCACCACAGTGTGAGGAAGACTATAACTTTCGAAGAGATGACAATGACCGCAAGTTTTCAAAAAGTCATTACAAGAGACGGATGGAAAATGGAGAAGTTGGTATACGGAAATGGCTTATTTATTCAATCTCTAAGAATCAGATATTTTGTTTCTGTTGCAAGTTATTTGGAAACTCCAACAATGCCTTGGGGTATGGAGGATTCTGTGACTGGGTGAATACTAGTTCCAGACTGTCTGAGCGCCTCCTCGCCATTGTACAGTACCTCGCTGAATACAACATAGCATTCCGAGGATCAGTAGATACAATCTTCAGACGGAATAATGGCAACTTCCTTAGACTGGTTGAACTTATCTCAAGATTTGATCCCGTCATGCAAGACCATCTTAGAAGAATAGTCAATAACGAAATTCATGATCATTACCTGGGAAAACGAATCCAGAATGAACTCATCTCGCTCATGGGCAACAAAGTTCGAGCAACCATTGTACACAGAATTAAAATGGCAAAGTTTTTCTCTGTGATCTTTGATTGCACACCCGACATTAGTCACAAAGAGCAGATGTCCCTTACTTTGCGATATGTCTCTGATGGATCATCAGGTATTGAAAGTGAAATTTTTGAACACTTCATCAAGTTCATTGAGGTGAAGGAGACCACAGGAGAAAACCTACTAGAGGTATTGATGAGAGAACTTCACGAACTTGGACTGAAAATGAGTGATATTCGTGGACAAGCATACGATAATGGTGCGAACATGAAGGGACACTCATCAGGCGTTCAAGCGCGACTTCTGGAAATGAATTCAAGAGCATTCTTCACTGCGCATTCCACAACTACAATTTGCTACTTGGGGACATGGCAAAAACATGTGTTGAAGCCATCTCATTTTTCGGGGTTATTCAACGCCTGTATGTCTTCTTCTCAGCCTCAACCCATCGATGGGCAGTCTTCTGCAAGTATGTGAAAGAGTTCTCAGTGAAGCCCTTGAGCGAGACAAGATGGGAATGCCGTGTGCAAAGTGTCAAAGCTGTACGATATCAAGCTGTCGAGATCTATGATGCACTTGTCGAAATTGCTGAAAAAACAAAAGATCCTCAAGGAAGAAGCGAAGCAGAATCACTTTGCAAAGAGATGAAGAATTTTAAATTCATTGTTGCTGTCATATTCTGATATGACCTCCTCTTTCAAGTCAACTACGTGAGTAAAGATCTTCAGAGTGATTCAAAGCATCTGGCAAGTGCCATCGAGAGTTTGGAAAGAACATGTAAGTGGATGAAAGAATATCGGGAGAGTGGATTTCAAAGTGCTCTAACCAGTGGCGGCTCGTGACTTTCAGTTATGGGGGTGCTGCCTCAGAAATTGCGAATAATTGTGTCGATTATATATATATATATATATATAATAATTAGGGTGATTCAAATATGGGGGTAAAAATTTTTTTTTTATATTTTAATGTGTTCAACCCTTTAAATGGTTCATTTCAGCATAAAAACAACTATCCTAAAATATTTTAGCAAATTTTTAATTTTTAGGGGTTGCTACCAGCAATTAAAAATTGACAGAACGACTCAAATTGTCAAATTTTTCCACACCACCCAGGGGGTGCAGTACAAGGCGCATTGCTTTTTTTTAATGTGGAAAGCTCCCCCGTAGGTCCTACCATAACCACAAGCATGCATAATTAAACTAGCATGATATTTGAGACATTAGCTGTTCTTACTTCATCAATGTTTCTTTCTTTCTATCAGGGTAAACAGCCCTGTAGTTTTTCATTACTTGTAGCAAGAATTGTTTTTGATCTTCGTCATGTGTTAGTATTTTATTATATTCATCCATTAATTTTACTCCTCTTTCCGCTATATCATTCACGACTTTCCACTGTTTGATAGATTTCTTAGCGGAGTTATACTCTTCATCATTATGCCATTCTTTAGCATCTTTGAGTAAAAATTTTGAACTAAATTCTGTTATTGTAAAGAATCTTTGAGTATTTGATGGGACAAAATCTTTTAATTTCTTCGTTGGAATAAGTGCAGGATCTACAGTAGAAAAGCCCGTTTTGCAGGAAGAGTTTCTGTTGTATTTTGCAAGGCCTTTACAATTTTGTTTTTCGTTTCAGTAGGCACTTCATCATCATAAAAGGCCAAGGCTACCAGTTCTTCTGATAGGTACCAGAGGTGACCTAACAGTTTTTTAATAGCAACAAATGCAATTGTGTCATTTATTTGTTTGTAGACTACAAGATTCTGTAATAATTCCAGAGCAAGACGAGGAGCGCAAGATGGCACAGGAGCTGTAAACCATGCCTTTACATATAACCGAGTCCTTTTTTGTCTTTTACTGAAATTTTGAACTGAGATTTGAACATAAAAATTCTTAATGAATATGTAATTTTGGCCATCCACCTAGCCCGATGAAGTCCCGCTGGATGTTTAAATTTGATTCCACCTTTTGGTTCACCTCCCAAAAAAATAATTGTTAACTGCAATAGTTCTAGGTAATCGTCTCTTGGTTGGAATGTATCTAGTTGATTTGTTGCAAATATAATTATGTCATCTTTGATGTCATGAATATTTTCATAGATATCTGGATCTGATAATGCTGTCTCGTAGTCCTCCTTATTAATGCTTGACCATTTTTCTCTGAACTTCTTAAAAAGGACTATATCTGGGCCAGAAGATGGTGATAAAGACTTTGAAACAACAGCTTCCAGCATAATTTCAAATATATGGTGTCGACATGCCAGCCACAATAAATCGTTGTCGAATTTTTGTTCTAGAAGAATAGCTGCACCATTTCTAGGACCAGTATTGGCTGCCGTTGTATTGAAACACATGCATTTTATTTGTTCGCAGATGTCCCATTCAAGCGATGTCTGATTGTTTGCATTAAAAAGAGACGCATTTCTGTCACTCAATTTTGCAACATCAAGACTTCCTAATAATTTATCATCAAACAATTTTCTACGTTTGCCAACCTTACTTTTCCATGTTGAAGGTTGTGCAGCACAGAAACCAGATTCATCACTTTTACTCTCCTCTGATTCTGATTATGTACTGGTGAGTATGACAGCCTCTTCACTCTTCTTTCTTTTGATCTCTTCTTCTGCTTTCCTCTTTTCATAACGTTGTTGCTTTTCTGCTGCTCTTTGCTCTTTTTTAGCAACAGCCTTATCAATGGTACCCATTTTTCCATGACGTCCTTTCTCACGTTGCATTTTCAAGAATTTCTTATCCTCTTCTATTTTTATAAGCTGCATAGCATTCTCATGAGCAATGTCAAATAAGTTTTCCAGTTTATCTTTCCATTTTTCTTCTTTATTATTTCAATTTTGTGATCTTTTCAATTTGTTTGCTTTGTTTTTCTTAAGCAGCTGTCATTCCTTCAGTATTCCTTAAATTTTATCTACTACATGTATTCTTTGTTTTGCTGGTATTCCTGCTTTTTTCCAAACTGCTAGCACATCATCTGCAGTAGAGCAGCATGATTCTCTAATGTCTTGCTTTTTAATATTTCTGTAGTGCATGAAGAGGGCCATCATTTCCTTCTCTGATGGTAATACGGATGTTTTTAGTACTGCAGAGGGCTGCCCAATTAGCCATACTTCAGTTTCTTTTCTTGTAGAACTTCTCCCAAATGAGCAACTGGGTGATGGTGAGTTAGGCCTAGCTTCCATAATTACGAGTTCCAAGCAACAATTAAAAGCAAGCTAGTATATAAACCATTAATTAAAAATTCTGAAATATAAACAATTAAACATAAAATCATAAGTTGTAAAAACAAACAAATTGAAAAAGAGGGAAACTTTGACGCCTGGTAGCACATAGTAAATTTTATTTAAAATTCACCAAATTTGGCATACACTACTTTTTTGTCATAGGGAACAAAAATACAGGTTGAACAATTAAAAAAAAAACTTTGATTTATTTTTTTGAATCACCCTATATATATATATATATATATATATATATATATATATATATATATATATATATATATATATATATATATATGAGAGAGAGAGAGAAAGTCGAATAGATAAATAGATAACTACTCACCACTCAGTCATAAAAATAAGTAAAATAGTATCATAAAATCAATTATAGGGTACTTACGCTTAACAGGTAATTTCGAATTTGCCAAAAATTTTATTTATAAACAAATTCCATTCTTCTGTTTTTATTCTGAGCGAAAAGGTCTATTACTTTTTCACTGAAATTCTGTGTACTGTTGATCAAGTTTTTCTCTATTGAAATCATTGCAAGAGCATTTAGTCTTTCCTGATTCATAGTGCTCCTTAAGAACGTCTTTATTCTTTTTAATGTTGAATGGCAGCGTTCGGCCTCGGATGTAGTCATGGGGATGGTCAAAAGAATTTTTATGAGCTCATGCTTTTCAGTTTTTCTTTCATTTTGTTTATATTTGTAAAACCATTTTCTGTCCACATCAAGTCACCACCGAGTAGTAGACACGGGAAACAAAATAATGCATTTTTAACTTTACAACCACAAAGCCAACTTTTTTTTGGTACCATTCTGAATTAAAACTACGAATATATTTCTTATTGTTACTTATTCCGGGCTGAGATATTTGAATTTCTGGTGTAGGGCGTCCTTCAGTTTTAATAGTTATTTTTTCTTGAAGAGATAACTGAAAAATTACGAGACTGAATTTTACTCACTGTCACCCGACTCACTTCTGGGGCTAGCGCAACCATGATAATAGAATAGGCGCCTAGTTAAAATTTCAAAAAACAAAAAGTCACTTGCGAAAAAAATATTCTAAGAAATGAAAGCTATATATTGTAAATAATCCAATTATTATATAATTAACTTCAATCTCACGATAAAAAATAAATGATAACGAATCATTGATAAATGCAATTCGGAAATTAAATTTCGAATTAGCAAACGATACAGCAACACAACTACCACGTCAAACAAACAAATCGGCACTGCTCTGTCCACAGTGCTTTGGATCCTCTTAAACCCGCGATTCTGACTCGCTCTTCGTACGTCCGCCACCGAGGTTTCAAGCGTTTCGAACAAAATCTGGAACTGTTAAGTACGCAGTTCCACGGGAAGGCTGAAGCTACTTTCGTGATTCATTCGTTCGGCATTGAAATAGTTTAAGGAAAAAAGGATATAATCTGATTTAAAAACTCAAAGTTCATTGAAAAAAAACAATCAGAGAGGATATTTTAAATATTTAAATATAAAGGTCATAAGATCATGGGGGTGCTGCAGTTCCACAGTGCCTACCTGCGAGCCGCTCCTGGCTCTAACAGATGCCAAAGAGATTGCGAGCAGCTTGAAATCGAGCCAGAATTCAAGACAACACAGGTCAGACGAAAGAAGATGTTTTCCTCAAGACCAGCCAATTGAAGATGCTGAAGAAAAATTTTACATTTCTGTGTTTAACACAATTTTAGACACTGCCATATCCTCCCTGGAACGACGATTCGAACAACTGAGAAAACATCACTCAAAGTTTGGCTTCATGTATATGTTCACAAAGATGTCCAAGACAGACTTACGTAAGCAAAGCAAAGATCTCGAACTTGAACTGACTGATGGAGAAGACCGCGACATTGATGGATTCATGCTTGCTGAGGAAATGGAAGGCTTGAAACCATTTCTTCCAGAAGATATACAAAGTGATCCACTGAAGATACTGGGCTTCATCACTTTGAAGAATCGTTCTGTGGATTTCCAGAATTTCACGACTGCATTGCGAATACTACTGAGTATTCCAGTTACTATATGATGATTAAAACCCACTCTAATAGGCAGAGTTTATTTCCACAACAGTTTCAATGCCCACTGGCATCCTCCTCGGGTGGATACAGAAAAACGAATGAATCAAAAACAAGAGGGAAAACAGTCCAGGGACCATTAAGAAATTCGCACCTAGGCTAGATCCCGTTCTCCCGACACTGGAAGGGCATTTTTATTAAAGGAACCCGCTTATAAGTACATTCGCACAAATCTAAAACTATCTTCTTGTTCTATACATACAAATTCTATTATTATTTTTTTACATAATTATTACATTTATTATTAAATTTATTACCTTTAACACTGCATTATTATTTATTACAGAAATTATAAATTTATTATTACATTGATTAATTATTCCACTGTTGTTTATTATACAGAAATTGTAAACCGAAAAACGAATGAAAAAGGTTTCTGGAAACAATCCAGAGACCATTAAGAAATTCAGTTTCATTAAGAAACTGTTATGGAAATAAACTCTGTCTATTAGAGTGGGTTTTAATCATCATATTTTGACCTTCACTTAGAAAAAAGTGAAGTTTTTTGCATTTATTCCAGTTACTGTTGCATCTGGGGAAAGAAGTTTCTCAAAGTTGAAATTAATAAAAACGTATTAATGGTCGACGATGCTGCAGGATCGACTCAGTAATCTCCATTGAAAACGACATTGCGAGAAACTGTAACTATACAGACCTCATTGCCGAATTTGCCACTATGAAAGCCAGAAACGTTTCCTTGTGATCACATCTAAAATAAATGATATTTGTTGTTGAATCATTGTTCTTTTCTTTCAGTAAGCATGCACCCACTATGGGTAGGTAACTTTAACCTTAGGGCCCCACTTTGAAAATCTCGAATTGGGCCTCGCATTTGCTAGGGCCGGCCCTGTACTCTTGTAACTAACATTCCTCTTAATAATACCTAGCATTTTATTTGCTTTATTTCTAGCCTCTAAACACTGCTTAAAAAATTTTCGATCACTACAAACTATAATACCAAGATCCTTCTCCTTCCTAACATCCTCCAACCAGTTCCCTTGCATCTCATAACTAAAGTTTTCATTATTTCCACCAAAATGCATGACTTTGCATTTTTGAACATTGAATTTCATCTGCCATTTACTGACCCAAGCAATTAATCTATCAAGATCCTCTTGCAGTTTATAAGAATTTTCTATATTTGTAACTGGAGCAACTACTTTTGTATCATCTGCAAATTTAGAAATTTTACAACTTACTCCTTTCTCTAAATCATTGAGATATAAAATAAAGAGTAATGGACCCAAAACTGATTCCTCTGGAACCCCACTTTTCACTCTCTGCCACCCAGATTTATGACCATTTAGAATTACCTTCTATTCTCTGTCTTCGAACCATTTTTCTACCCAATTTAAGACTGACCCTAATGTACCATGAGCTCTTAATTTATATAGAAGTCTCCTATGTGGAACCTTGTCAAATGCTTCACTAAGATCCAAATAAATAACATTTACATCATTGCCATTATCTACCTGATAAATGATAATCTGAGAGATTAGACAAACAAGACCTTCCTAATCTAAATCTATGTTGTGAACTTGAAATAAGATTAAAGTTCTCCAAATGATCTTGAATATTATTCTTTATAATTCTTTCTAGTATCTTTCCTACCAATGATGTCAAGCTAACAGGCCTATAATTTCCTACCTCCTTCCTACTACCCTTTTTGTAAATGGGTACTACATTAGCTTTTTTCCATTCAACTGGTACTTCTGCATGATTAATTGACCTAGCAAACAAAATAGTTAGTGCCTCAGATAAGTTTTCATCCCCTTCGCTGAGAATCCTAGCAAATATATTATCAGATCCAGCAACTTTATTTGACTTCACTGTATGAATCACTTGCCTAACAGCATCCTTCCCTATATGAATATGATCAAGAATGTCTGAATTTACAGTCATTGCAATTTTGCGCCTATACTGTCGTAGGCTAGGGTTACTATGGCGAACTCAAACCTAGGCCTTATTCAATCTTATCATGTGTGGAATTCATGATAAAAGGCTGAAGTTACGTTAAAAGTCTACTGTCCCGTGTTAAGTGTCTAGACGAATGGCTAAGCTTTTAGCCCAGTGGTGGGCAACCTGCGATCCATCAGGTTTCTGAGGGTGGCCCAAGAGACAGTTTATTAACCATTGTCCACATGAATGAAAATATAAAAAAACTATAGGGGTGTGGGTTGATTTCCAGCAGATTTCAGTGGAGAGTTAACGACAAAAGCCCTACGTTTTTTCGTTAGAGAGTTATGATGTGTAGGTCTTCAAAAGACGTCTTTATGTTTATTTGCCTTTGGTATTTGCGCTGCCTAATGGTAAACAAAGAAATTATCTAACCTTATTATTTCGTTGGGCCTCGCTTTTGTTCGTAGGGCGCGACGATCTCTTACGGTTTATTTGCTATAGGCATTCACTACACATAAATACCTGAAGGTATAGGCCTATCCTTTTTATAGTTATTAGGTTTTATATTATGAGGATTTCACTCAGAACTTATAGGAAGATAAAGGACATCTTCCTTGTTTAAAGCATCGCTGTAACATAAGCAAGCTCCGAGTACCGCCAATATATATCGATAGGAATCCGCTGATTCTTCAAAGTTCGTTGACTCTCCTCTTCATGTAATTTTCATGAGTCAGCAATGTAAAATGTTGAATACGAAATAATAAATTTGGTTTTCTTGTTGTCATGCAGGCCCAATGCCTACATATGGGGTTCTATGTATGGTAATTACTTTAAATCCCAATAGGCTATGTCGCCAATCCCGAGGCAATTTTGTAGATATTTAATTCGATTAATTAATAATTTATATTTAATTAAGAAGTAAAGGTACCGAAGGCCACAAGATCCTTGTAATAGTTTGGTCTCTGGCCAAGAGAGGCCACAAGACCCTTGTAATAGTTTGCCCTATGGCCAAGATAGGCCATAAGGGCCTTGTTGAATAGTTTGGGCTATGGCCAAAGTAGTCCATCAGCACCTTGTTGAATAGTTTGGGCTATGGCCAAGGTAGGCCATCAGCCCCTTGTTGAATAGTTTGGGCTATAGCCAAGGTAGGCCATCAGCCCCTTGTTGAATAATTTGGGTTATGGCCAAGGTAGGCCATAAGCCATTGAAATAGTTTGGGCTATGGCCAAAGTAGGCCATAAGACCGTTGTTGTTTGGCCCATGGCTAAGGGAGACCATAAGACCGTTGTCGTTTGGCCCATGGCCAAGGGAAGCCATAAAACCGTTGTTGTTTGGCCCGTGGCCAAGGGAGGCCATAAGACCATTGTAATAGTTTGATCTCTGGCCAAGGGAGGCCACAAGACCCTTGTAATAGTTTCGTCTCTGGCCAAGGGAGCACAAGACCCTTGTAATAGTTTCGTCTCTGGCCAAGGGAGGCCAAAAGACCCTTGTAATAGTTTGCCCTATTGCCAAGATAGGCCAGAAGGGCCTTGTTAAATAGTTTGGGCTATGGCCAAAGTAGTCCATCAACCTCTTGTTGAATAGTTTGGGCTATGGCCTAGGTAGGCCATCAGCCCCTTGTTGAATAGTTTGGGCTATGACCAACCTAGGCCATCAGCCCCTTGTTGAATAGTTTGGGCTATGGCCAAAGTAGGCCATCAGCCCTTTGTTTAATAGTTTGGGCTATGGCCAAGGTAGGCCATAAAACTCTTTAGAGTAGAGTAGTTTGTATGTGTCACTGTCTAACCATATAATTTTTGGCACAAAATTATGTGCACAGAACCAGAGCGCAGCAATAAAAGCCTTTACTCTCCGATCCTTGGTTATGTTCAGACTGGTTTTTGTGTTTGTGACACATGTAAAGGGTACAGTGTGTGTGTGTGTGTGTGTGTGTATGTCGCGCGTATGTGCGACTTTTATGATGAACTCACTTTGGACAACCCAACGAACGTGGTCCTTGTTGGTAAAGCTCGACTTTAGCCGAGAGCATCCGAGTAACAATAAAACAGTTTCTACCAAGTTTTTTTCCCGAAGGGGTGAATGGATACACTTCACTTCTTAATTGGAGTTTTAGTTCACTCATATAATTTTTATTACACAAAGTATATACAGAGCGAGGCACTGAAGGAGGAAAATAAATTTACAGCCTCTTACAATAACCACTAAAAGTCAGGTTTACAGGGGGAGAGGTTCGACCTCTTTTCACAATAGCTCAGGCAGGAATTTAAAGCGAGGAGGCTTGTCCTCCTCGAGTAAGGGTTAAGGCAGGAATTTAAGGGGAAAGAGGTGCACCCTCTAGTAACAATGGCCCGGCAGGAATTTAAGGGGGCGAGGTGCAACCTCTTGTAACAATGGCCCCGGCAAGAATTTAAGGCGAGGGGGGGGGGCTCGACCTTCTCGGGTAAAGGCTACGGCAGGAATGATTTAATTTACAATACAAGAAATAAATAAGCCTCAATTTTGGGGGAGTGCAGTTGAAGGTTAAGCTCCCACTTTAACTGGAGAGCTAAAGAATTCTAACGTTAAGCATAATTTAAGCACACAACGAGATTTCGAAAGATAAAAAGACCGGTAGATAAGGCTATGGTTCACACTATATACAGATACAGTACAATAACCAGTATTAAGTTACACAACGAAATAATTATAGACTCACCTCAAGTATAGAACAACAGTTCCAGACAATATTCTAGATAGCCAGTAATAGTCGTTAGTCTAGCAGTTGTCAGTCTATTAGTTAGTCAATAGCTATATCAGTATATCTAGATAGGCTAGTAGTTCACAATAGTACAACGACAATCAACACTACATCCATAATCGCAATGCTAATGATCATCCCAAAACATCATCGCTGCATATCCGCCCTAATCCGTCAAAACCAGTGCTGCCAGATCAATATTAGTTTTTTTTATTAAGGTGTTTTTTTGGTGTGTCGATCTGCAGACTTTTAGTCACACCAATCCACCACAGTGCTGACAGTTTCCGGCCATTGACCTGGATTTTTGAGTGCATCCAGAGGCTGATTTTGCAGAATTGGAATCTGATCCATGGTTTCTTCTTCCCTCTGGATATCACTTTCGTCTATGAAAGCTGGTGATGACGCATGTGACGGTTCAGGTACATCTAGGTCACTTTCATTTATCAAAGCTGATGATGATGCATGTGACGGCGCAGGCACATCTTGTTCAGTTTCAGCCTGTGGATCGCGTTTCTTTAGAAAATTTCAAATGACCCATACATACACTCAAGTTCTGATTTCCGCTTCGCTTCACGCTGTCTCTTCCGGTGACCGCTGAGATATTTCCGAGCAGTATCTCGCATTCTCTTTGGAGGCATCACTGTCAGTCGATATCTGAAATATAACAAAATATATAATTAATACGGAATACTATTTTATATGAATACTACTGTACATGAAGAGTTATTATGACAAGCCGGATTTAATTTACCACTCAAAACCAAAATATTTTTTTATATTGTACTCATATATTTGCGGGGCCCCTAATAGCGCGGGGCCCAAAGCAGCCGCTTTGCTTGCTTTGCCCAAAGGCCGGCAGTGCAAGAGTAACTTATATATAAATATTAAATTATATAATTCTTATGTTAGGCCTCACTTAGAATACTGCATTCAAGCTTGGTCCCCTCACCTTAGACATGATATTGATATGCTTGAAGGTGTGCAATATAGGGCAACCAAGCTTATCCCTAACCTAAGAAGATTGGAATACAGGGATAGATTAAAGGAATTAGGTATGCTTAGTTTTGAGAGACGTTGTATGAGGGGGAGATATGATACAGATATTCAAAATGTTTTCAGGTTTGGACAACTTAGATGTACATAACTTTTTCTCACTAGATACTGATGGGATAACTCGTGGGCATAATAAAAAAATTAGAAAACAGACTTGTAGACTTGATCTACGAAAATACTTCTTCAGTCATATAGTGGTAGATTTTTGGAATGACTTACTATATGATGTGGTAAACAGTAGCTCATTAGTTAACTTTAAGAAAAATTTAGACACTTTCATGAGTGAGAGATAGTTTGTAAATTGTATATAGTGTATATTCTTTGTTTCAGTTATATAGGCTACTTTGGTGGTAGTAAATAGTTGTTATATTAATTAGTTGACTTGAGTTTGACATCTTGCAAGATTTTATTATTATTAAAAAATGTAGCTCATGAATTGGATTACTTCGATAGGCCCGAGTGGCTTCATGTTTTCCAAATGAAATGTAATGTAATGTAATGACTGAAGGCCCTATCGAAGCCTACTTGGGAGTTTTACCATAGAGTTTCATTTCATTTATAAAATTGAGGGGTCCCGCATCTTAAGGTACCTAAGCGCCAAAATTAAAATTCGCCAGAAATCGCCTCCAAAGTTCAGCAATATTCTGGCAGTAGTATCTCTGTTATTAATTGAGCTAGAACGTTCATTTTTGGCTAAATTAGAGTTCTAAGTATGCTAATGAAGATGTTGATGAGTTTTTGGAATAGATTTTCATATTTTATATTTTATATATATATATTTTTTTTTTTTTTTCTTAATATGCCGAACTTTGGGTGCGATTTCTGGCACAGAATGATTCCATTGATTTTTCATCACTATCACTAGCACGGTGAGACATTGCTGCACACGTTGATAATAGTTAGAAGCCGGGTGAATAGAATAATCCACGCAATATTCAGCAATATGAGTACGAACACAGGACGCCTGCTAAGAGCAACGCGAGTCTTAAGGTACTGGCGGGATGTTTGTGTCGTGTCCCTCTCGGCGCGTGGAGCGGGTGGCCAATCAGAAAGCAGAGCGGCGTGGCTGCCATGTTTTCATTGGCTCGCGCTCCTCCTGCTGTTCCCGCAACCCAAACCACGCGATAGAGGAAGGGTGAAAATAGTGATATCCATCAAAAACACGTTTTCGTCTATGGTGGCGCTTAGGTACCTTAAGACGCGCGACCCCTCAATTGTTCTTACAAAAATTGACTCTCAGACCCCTCTGAAGTGAGATATATAAAATGCTAATCCTATTGACAAAATTGTTGGCAGTGTGTTTCATGTAGTTCTGGGCATTGACGTCGGTCTGAAATGGCTCCTAACTTTGGCCTCATGTTTTCCAAATGAAATGTAAATGTAATTAACATCCAGATTAAAGGAAATCCGGACAATATAATAGTTGGAGTGAGTTATAGATTTCATTTTGTATGACACCACATGAATGACATGATGAGAGTCTACAGTGGGCTTTAGCCTTATTCTCTACTTAAGGCTTATAAATGCTTAAATTTAATCTGGAGAACCTTCTAATGTCAAGAAAATATATTTCCTTTGATACATAGGCCTAAATAATGCAATGAAATACAAATAGTTTGTTTACAAAAAAGTAACGAGTTTTCCCTAGACACCTCCGTAAAAAAAATCTATATAGGATTATGATTGATTGTTATTAGTCTCATCCGGTGAAAATTGGTGAAGAGTTAACGGCAAAAACCCTACGTCTTTTCGTTGAAAAAAATGTGTTTGTGGAGGTCTTCAAAACATCTTGTTAAGTAGTGTTTTTGGTTAATGTTTGATTTATATGCCTTCGGTATTTGGCGCTGCCTTAATGGTAAAGAAGAAAATTACCATACCTTATTATTTCGTTAGCCCTCGCTTCTGGTTGTAGGGCGCGCAGCTATTTATCGGGCCTCTCTTTCAATGTAAGCGATGGAGTGCGAAAGGAGTTTAATATAGGCAATTCACTATACTTAAATACCTAAAGGAATAGGCCTATCCTTTTGTGTTATTAGTTTTATATTATTAGGTATTCACTCAGAACTTATAGGAAGATTAAGCACGTCTTCCTTGCCTAAGAGCAACGCTCGAAACTAGACAGCCCTGAGATGAAGTCTTTGTCTTAAAAATTCGCTTACTTTACAAAGTCTCCAGAAGTCTAATTTTTTGTGTTTTCATTATTTCTTCTCTCGAAGTCATTTTCATGAGTCAGCGATGGAAAATTTTGATACGAAATAATACGTTTTTCTTGTTGTTATGTGAGCCCAATGCCTACATATTGGGTTTTATGTATGGCAATTATTTCCATTCCCAATAGGCTATGTCGTCAATCCCGAGGCAATTTTGTAGTTAATTAATTCAATAAATTAATAACTTGTATTTAATTATGAAATAAAGGTATCATGTACGATAAAATGTTATAGGGAGGGGGGGCGCAGTAAAATTTGTATGTTATACATTAAATTTTTTGATAAACAGTGTTTCTCAAACCATGTGAAATGAGTTAAAAAGAATGAAGTATGAACATAGAAAGAGAAAGGTTGCTCAAGACATATTTCAATATAAAAGTTCAAGAGGCCAACTTCTCAAGTTTAGTTAAAGTTATGTCAATCAGTTTAACTCCCCTCAGTATAGAAAATTAATGGAATTAAAGTAAAATTATTAAGTATTTTAACTTTGCTCATTATTTGTGTAAGTTATATAAGCCACCAGTTTTTAAATGCTTGTTTACTAATGATGTTTTGGAATTTTGTCATGTTTTAACTGTTTATGTATGAAATAGACTTCTACGTTGGTGAGTTAATTGAAATGTACTTCCATGTTGTGTTGTTTGGTTAAAGTGTTCAAACCTCCCACCACTTCAGATTAATCAATACCCGTAGTTTTAGTAGAGTAAATGTCACTCTTCTACAGGTAGATCTGGAGTGCTTGGGGTTTTGAATCCCGTACAGTTTTCGTATTGTTTTTCCTCGGGCCAAGGGAAGCCATAAGACCCTTGTAATATGACACTAAACTAAACTTGTAATATGACACTAAATAAAAGACGGAGTTTATTTCCCCAACAGTTTCGATGCCCACTGGCATCCTCTTCGGGTGAATACAGGTTTTATTGTCACATTTCGAACTCCACGTAAAAGTGAAGTTTTGCATTTACCCTTGTAATAGTTCGGGCTATGGCCAAGGTAGGCCATAACACCTTTGTTGTTGTTTGGTCTATGACCAAGGGAGCAAGAGAGGCCATAAGACCCTTGTTGTTGTTTGGGCTATGGCCAAGGGAAGCCATAAGACCCTTGGTTTTTTTTGCTTATGGCCAGGGGAGGCCATGAGACCCTTGTTGTTTGTCGTATGGCCAATGGAGGCCATAAGACCCTTTGTAGAGTAGTTTTGGTTATGGCCAAAGTAGCCCATAAGACCCTTGTAATAGTTTGGGCTATGACAAAGGTAGACCATAAGACCCTTGTAGAGTAGTTTGGGCTACGGCCAAGGTAGGCCATAAGAACCTTTCTAGAGTAATTTGGGCTATGGCCAAGGTAGGCCATACGACCCTGGTAGAGTAGTTTGGGCTATGGCCAAAGTAGGACATAAGACCCTCTGTTTGTTTATTAGAAATCTGATGAATAATCTCTCTTCAGATTTGAAGTATGTGCCACTGTCTAACCATATAATTTTTGGCACAAAATTATTTGCACAGAACCAGAAAGCAGCAATTCTTCAAAATTTGGATTCACCACTCTAGTGAAATCAATACCCGTAGTTATGATCGAGTAAATGGTACACGTCCTACAGGTACTTCTGGAAGGTTTGGGGTTTTGAAGGAATCCAATCTGTTTGCAAGGAATGCATATGTCTAAGAGTTTGTTTACTTTATGTGGTGTATTTTATGGTGTATGTCTTAATGAAATCTGTTGCGTGATTCTTCCTTAAAAGAAGAATTGGATGCTTGGTTGTATGTGTGTATTTATATATGTATATGTGTAAATGTATATTTTGTTGTAGGGTTTTATTTTTAAGTTTTGTGTTAGGTTAACCATTTTGGCTAGTAGTATAGCCGCAAAAGGGGAGAGTGCAGGAATGTTGCAGGTTATTATGTAATGTTGCAAAGGGGGGTGGGGGTTGTTGCAAGGGGGGTTGTTGCAAAGGGGGTGGGGGTTCTTGTAAAGGGGGGTTGTTGCAAAGGGGGTGGGGGAAGGGGGTGGGGGGAAAACTTGGAGGCGGCGTTATCCCCCAAGAGAAAGGAGGAGGAGGAGAGAAAGGAGGAGAGGTGTTCACCTGGCAGGAGCCAAGTGCACACTAAGACTTCCAGCCGGGCTGGCGTTGTTTTATAGGCTCCTAATCAGCCAGAATCAGCCAGTTGGCTGAGCCAAGGGGGGAGAGACGCCTGAAGGAGAGAGAGAGACAGCTGAAGGAGAGAGAGCTGAAGAAGAGAGAGAGATGCCTGTAGGAGGGAGAGACACCTGAAGAAGAGAGAGATGCCTGTAGGAGGGAGAGACGCATGAAGGAGAGAGGATAGGTACACATGCAGGAGTACACATGCTGGAGGTACACACATACATGCAGGAGTACACATGCAGTAGGTACACATGCTGGAGGTACACACATACGCAGGAGTACACATGCTGGATGTACACATGCAGTACACATGCTGGAGGCAAACATGCAGGAGAGAGAGAGAGACACCTGAAGGAGGAAGATACATGCAGGAGAGAGAGAGAGAGAGAGAGAGAGAGAGCTGAAGGAGGGAGAGAGACACCTGAAGGACAGAGTGGAGTTCTCCCCCAATTTATTTTCGTTTCCCTAACCTAAGAGGCCACTAAGGGGTTTACCAAAGGGCCAGAAATAGAAGGAGCAGAGCTCCTTACTCGGCCGGAGCCGAGGGGGGAATGGTTCTTCACCAGCTTCGCGATCTTTTATAATCCTCTATTCTGGCTGAGTTGCCAGATAGCGCAAGGTATTCCAGATAGCGCCATGTGTCCCATTAATCGTGTAACACATATATAACGGCTGTTATTCCAAATGTACTTGTATATATAATAAACTAATGAATCATATAAAATACCACAATATATATTTATATGGTTATACAAGATTCAACCGTATAAAATAACACAAGCGCCTCTTTCATTACGCTTTAATAGAATTAACAAAGTTACCCTATTTCGTTAGACAGAAAACGAATTTTTATAAGGGTTACCCAACTAATTATCCACCATTCAATAAATAATAGCAAACGTGAATAAAGAGTTCCAATTCAATGGGTAACTATATCGACATAAGCTTATTATTGTAACGTTTGCTCCCAATATAAATTTTCCTAAATAACAGTAAAACCAATTAATTTAATTATGAAACTTCATTTAAATACAGCTTCATTAAACTTGAAGATGAACGAAACAAATAACATAGTTATCCATAATTCAGCCCTCACGAATAACGAAACGAAATGATCATTTACGATACAATTCGAAATACGATAATTTACGATACAATTCCACCAAACGAGATGAAAACTTATGAAACATATAGCCTCATTCCTGCGACGAAAAAAATGAAAAAACGAAATTAAAAGAAACGAAGAAAGCTGGATTTCCCCAAAACACAGTCCACTATAGCGAGGTTGGTTTCGGAGAAAATCTGCTTGCGAGAGACCTTTCTTAAAGACAGCTCGATAAGTACTCAATGTTCCAAATATTAATATTGCCATTATAATTACTTCTACAATGAATCCAATTAAATTCTGCTTATTAAATAACTTTTTTAGACACTTGATTTTTATTATAAATATTTAAGTCACGAATAACAGTGGGAAAAACGTCCGGAAAAGAAAATTATGAAACATCTCCTTCCAGACCACTCTTGATATATATATATATATATATATATATATATATATATATATAATAAACAACTCATGCACACACACACACACACACACACACCACACACACACACACGATGAAAGGCAGAAGCTAAATCAGTTCGAATCGTGTCTCTAGGGACACGATTCGAACGAAAAAGGTCTCTAGGGACCTTTTTCGGGCCGAGGGATTATCCTTCTACAAGCTATTCGAGCAGAAATCACCACTGACTTCAGATATTAATTTTATCATTCTTATTACTTCTACAATGAAAATATTTACGCGTAATTTGTATGGTGTCATATAGAAATATAATGATATATATATATATATATATATAATATATATATATATATATTGGGGGGAGATCTCTCACCCGTTCTTCGGCCCGACCCCGTTTCATTGTAGAAATAATAATAATAATATATATATATATATATATATATATATATATATATATATATATATATATATATACCCTTTGGATAACCTTTGGTTAGCTTCCGCCCGAATTGTTCATTCTGACGAAGGTCAAGGGAAAAACGTACACACATATATATATATATATATATATATATATATATATGCTACACACAGACCGTGCATGGAACAAGGAACTCTTCTGGGATAATTAAATCCACTATAGTCCGAGTAAGTAATGACAAATACCGCCTCGGTGGTGTAGTGGTTAGCGTCGCGGACTACGAATCCATCGGCCCAGGGTTCGAGACCCGACGGCAGCCGGCGCGCAGCAAAGCCCAGCTGTTCATCCTTCCACACAATAAAGAAAGTGGTTGGTAGATAAATGGGCACCCTAGGAGGCCTAGTGGTCAAGACGCTGGGCTACTGATGGGTCGTGGTTCGGAATCCACGTTAAACTGTAGGTCTAAGGTGGAGTGAAAAGCTTGACCTTCGTCAGAATGAACAATTCGGGCGGAAGCTAACCAAAGGTTAGCCCGACGCGGGCAACGGGTCACTCGCAAAGAGAATTTAATCATTGGTAAACTTCCTTCCAGACCACTCTTTCTATATATATATATATATATATATATATATATAGAAAGAGAGCGAGAGTTTTGTTCAATAAATAATAATCGAAAAAAACTGCACGATTTTCTATGTAGCAATACTAATTAACTCTTTCTCGCCTACGGCGTTACAAGAACGTGCACTCGCTCGTAAATTAGACCTCCAGTTTAACATGGGTTCAGAAATACATCTCGTCGATGGGGTTCGTTGCTTACTCTACCACATGGACTTTTATATGTAAGAGACCTAACCTAACCTACGAAATACATCTCGTCAGGGCCGATCCTAGAGCCATATATAGCAATGGAAATGAGCGCGATGTGTCGTTAAATACGTGATTTAAAATAACAGGACCATTTTACCCGAGGCAGTAGTATATCCGAAAAACATCGTAATGCACGATTTTTTCTATGTAGCAATAATAATTAACTCTTTCAAATACGTGATTTAAAATAACAGGACCATTTGACCCGAGGCAGTAGTATATCCGAAAAACATCGTAATGCACGATTTTTTCTATGTAGCAATAATGATTAACTCTTTCAAATACGTGATTTAAAATAACAGGATCATTTAACCCGAGGCAGTAGTATGCCCGAAAAACATCGTATAACCTAACTATAATTTACAACTATAGTTTACCTTGACTTTCATATGCTTCTATCCTGTTTTATTAATAAAGATTTTTAACTTTTAATAACGTATGAATAAAGATTTTTAACATTTAATTTTATTTTAGTATTTATTCATGCCACGCCGCCTTAGACCACAGCTTAACGTTGAAACCGAATGTTCTTTTTAAAATATAATTAGGATATAATTTCTTTATTATAAAATAAGTTAACAATTATGTTAACAAACAATACTAATAATTTGTAAGTAAAAAATATAATATAAGGGACTACCATAGAAATGTAAGTGCCTATAATTCGATTTTATATATATGTTACTCGTCCGGTCTCGTTATAGCGGATTGGTACACGTCATAGCTCCACCCAGCTACATCGGCAGCCAATCACTACGAACATCTGGTCTTTTGGGCGGAGCTTGGCGAATGTGCATATAAAAGGGGATATTTTCAGTTGGGAGTAACAGTAGCTATTTTCGCATCAGTGAATAATCAACCATGGACCTGTACGTCTCCCCAGACTTGTATGAAGAACGTGATACTGCAGCATTAACCACAATTAGTCTTTTCAATGCGGCTGATTGTGGCGAACTATTTTCGACGCAAACCGTAGAAGATATTTGCAGTGACGCTCCTTACAATCCGACGCAAGGGACTACCATAGAAATGTAAGTGTCCATAATTAGAATTTTATATATATATGGAGAGTTGTAGTATTTCGTCAAATAGATACTAGTCAAAAATGTCAATCAATGTTATTTCCCCATCATGCTAAAATCGAAATTGGTAATCGAACCAAAGATATCTTCACATAATGGGGATCTGTCTGTCTGTCTGTATATGTTTTCCTTTAAGGTCCGATGAGGATTTGACACGAGTTATACAATCTTTTGAAGGGAATATGGATGATATACTGATCAGTCAGCAGTGTCACACATCCTCCACCATGGACCTGTACGTCTCCCCAGACTTGTATGAAGAACGTGATACTGCAGCATTAACCACAATTAGTCTTTTCAATGCGGCTGATTGTGGCGAACTATTTTCGACGCAAACCGTAGAAGATATTTGCAGTGACGCTCCTTACAATCCGACGCAAGGGACTACCATAGAAATGTAAGTGTCCATAATTCGATTTTATATATATACGGAGAGTTGTAGTATTTCGTCAAATAGATACTAGTCAAAAATGTCAATCAATGTTATTTCCCCATTATGCTAAAATCGAAATTTTTATGGCGTTCACTCCTCGAACCAAAGATATCTTCACATAATGGGGATCTGTCTGTCTGTATACTCTGTATATGTTTTCCTTTAAGGTCCGATGAGGATTTGACACGAGTTATACAATCTTTTGAAGGGAATACGGATGATATACTAATCAGTCAACAATGTCAAATAATGTAAGTGTTTTTCGATCTTTTTGGGATAAGAAGACACAATATATTTTCATAAATTTATTAAATGAAAGAAATCAGTACAATAAACGAATATACAAATATACGAACAAAAACATTATAATATACAACGAGTACGTACAATTGGAAAACGGTTTTTTATCTGTCTGCATACCATTTCATCGTTTCGGTGAGTGTGACACGGGTCAAATAAATTTAAAAAATTTATAAATTCTTTATCATTTGACATATGCATGAGAAATGAGACACAGTACATTCCGCAAACATTAGTAAAATATCCCTGCATACGAAATGGGTTCCATACAACTTCGGGAATATGTAACTGAGCGAGAAATTTTACAATAATAGGGTCACTCCAGGGTTGAGTACCGAGTGAATCAAAATAGTACAGGCGCTGTCTATTTTTAAAATAGACCGCGATCCAGTGAATCCCTTCATTACCGATGATGTCTGTGTTCACAATAAGACTACCGCATTCTCGCGTACTTGGCAAACTCAATGTTTCATTCTTCGCAAACACGCCGATAAATTTGGAACGTGTGACTCGCTCCATTACTTTCTGAAGTGTATTAGCATCCATTTTAAAAGTCAGTGATAACGCTTCTAAATCTATCTACTTCTATTAGGGCTTGCGATTCGAGATATACTAGTACACTAATAGGAGCGTCTATAGGCTTGGCGAATTCCAGCCGCACTGAGATGTTACCGCTCTGCTGTGGTGTTAAATGGGTATTTACGCTAGCAGATAAGTCAGGTGTAATGTCAAACGGATAAAGGTTAAATTGATCAATGAATTCTTCCTGCGTTACCCCATTACCAAGCTCATCACAATCACCTGCAATATGGGTCAGATTACTATAGGCTCTGGCACAAAGAGGTAACACAGCGTCTGATGAATAGTCCGTACCCATTGTTCCACCCAAAGCAGTGCCATTAACGTATAGAGTTATATTTTTAAGTCCGAAATTCTCGAATTTAAAGGCACTCTTTTTATATTTTCCATTCACCGAAGCGTGGTCCTGCATGCCGATTAATATCCTTTTAGGAAGATTTCCCAGGGCAATGTTTTCTATCTGCTTCGATGCCAACCCTGCAGGAACCGTATATAGTTTGATCTGCACTCTGTTAATAGGATATTTCACTGTAGCGTTTAGTAAATTTTTCTCAATTTCTAGTTGTTTTGGTGAACTTAATTTCACTCGCCGTACGCGGAGGTATGTGTCCATAATGTGAACCACAACGGACTTTGCGCCCTCTTCTTGATTCGCATCCAGATTTAAGCAGATCTCAGGACTCGTGCGGGTGAGCTTTATTTTCATATCCACCCCGTTCACAAGCAACTTCTCCTGGAAAGTGAAATCTGTGTGCAACCGTCCAAAACACTCGTATATTTTCTTTTTAGAATTTTTAAATTTGTCCTTTATACTATTTTCATCTTTAGTTTGATAATATCCCTCCGCACTTAAAAAGGTAGCCTTCGCTTCTTTGGAAAAGTTGAGGACATTTTCCAAATAGGCTCGTAGATGATAGTACCCCGTGCCTGCCGATATGTTGGTCTGATTTAAATATACGTCACACTGGTTGAATATGGCGTGCAGAAAGTTTGTTTCAGGGTATACAGCATATTTGTCATCGCAGGCCGTTCCATCAGAATGGGCTATACGTAGCTTAGCGTACATGTGCACACAGCTTGGATCAAAAAAGTAAGGACCTGAGCTGGGTATCACGAATTCTATAGGTGCACTCGGGGAACTAATTGTGTTTAAAGGGTTAATTGTAATAAAGTCACTGTGCTCAATAGAAACTTGGGTTGGCGGGAGCTCAAAAAAGGACAGCTCCGACTTACAGCATTGTGAACTACATGGGTGGATGAAGCGTGCCATGGCGAAATAGTGACTCCTCTCTCGACAAGTGGTAAACAAACTATGATTCATGAGATCAATATCCTTAGCTTATATCAGTCAAAAAAGTGGTCAACCATAGGTTTCATTCGCTTACAGCATTTTTTTGATAGCCTTTTACGTTTAATACCACGTGACCCTTCTTCTTCTTCCGGGGAGCCCTCCTCTTCTTCTTCCCGCCACCACGCATTTTTCTCTTTGCATCTTTGATGATTTCGTTCCGTGTACGCTTTAAATGTTTTTTTAGGGCTTCTTTAGGTTTAGCCCCGGCCAATATGTCTTCTGCAGTGTTAAGGCCTGATTGTAGCGCTTTCCTTCCAAGGTATCTGGCACCCCTCTTCAGCAAAGGAACAGCCGTACGTAGTATGGATGAAAAAATGGATCCAAGTCCACTACCGCGCTGGTATCGCATCCCTCGATAGACGGTGAAAGGCTTTCTATCCATTATAACTCAGTGCGTCGAAAGTGTAGCTTCACTGTTAAGCTCCCGTTACCGAATGGGAAGTTTTCGCCCTCAATCGTTCTTATATATATTGTGATATTGGTTATTAAATTAGTTGCGACATTCACATAATGGGGTCTGTCATATGTAATACTCAAACTCCTTCCTCTATGGTTGGGGATGTGAGCAATGCGCAGCAGGCGTGCCTGGGTATCCCCAACAAACTGGTGCTCCACTATATTACTGTAAATATAGCACATGTCTGGGGACCTTTCAGCCAATTTCTCCATCTTCAATTGATACATTAATCTGGACAAGTTATACTGTGTCTCGTGAAATGTGTCTCTTTGGAAGGCTGCGCTATATCGGCCGTTGGTTAGAATTTTGAACTTTCTATGTTCTTTAAGACATCTGTTAGTCTTTGATTTTAGGATTAGTGTATGTGCAGGGTTGTTTACGATTTCATATACTAAATCATTCGTAAGGTTTGAGTTTCTTAAACTTACGTTTAAGCCTCTCACAACATCCTCGGCCGAACCATATTGACCCGGCCCTAGTCTTACTTCTGTACTGTAATACCGTGCAATCTTAGTCCAAGCGATGCGCATAGTTTCATCCATAGCTACCCCAGCTTTTTCACACTCGTCAATGTCTCTAAGAATCGTAAAAACGGTTTCTTCATGTTCAATATTTAAAAAGACGGTGTCCAGCTGAATTTCGCATATCCCCACCTCATACGAATCACGACCCAATTCAATGTGCCCATGGAGTTCTGTTACAAAGTTGGCTAGCGTGTTGTTAGGGTGTACAGACAGGGACGAGGAGGACGGGAGTGTGACGTAGAAATGGTTAGGAGCCATGTTGCATACTATTTAAGCTTCATTATTGCATCAGCTTTTATATAGTGTTGAAGCTTTCTGGGTACCCTAGCCATTTCACCAGGTACATTTTTCTCCTTCCTGAACCTTTGCTTCCTAAAATTTTCTCAATTTTAAACACATTTTTTTCTAAATTAAACGCAACTTTCTGCAATTCCTCGCGGTAAAAGCCTCCTGAGATTTCTTCCCCATTCAAATCTTCAATGTAATACATCATTATCACACCTTTAGGTCTCACAGCCCTAACTTTAAAAATCTCGCGTGTCCATCCTTGCTCAAAACCCTTTGCGAATTTATTCCCCGAACGCGACAGCCTTACATAATCATTGATTTTGAAGCGCACAGAGTGTGGTGGTGGTGGTGGTGGTGGTGGTCCATCTCTTCTCGGGAGCGTACCTCTTTCTAAAACTTCGTTAGGTGTTGCCCCAATCGTGCGATGGTGTGAGCGGTTGTAGGATGATGCCAATGGTTCCAGAATGTCTAGAAATCTGTATGTGTTTTTATGTGTAAAATAACGGTGCATGCGTTCCTTTATGGTGCGCTGAACTCTTTCAGCTAAAGAAGCCTTATGTATAGAATTGGTTGTGTAATAGCTGATATTAAACTCTGTCAACATATTCTGAAAAGCACGGCCTATAAACTCCTTCCCCATATCCGTACAAAAATAGCCAGGAACCCTGTTTTCTTTTAACATTAGCGTTTTGGTGGCTTTAGCAACTGTTTCAGGTGATTTATTTTTCAGAGGAACTAGCCACAGATATCTAGAGAATACGTCTATTATGAATAGAATGTAGCGGTAACCATCGTTATACACAGAATATCTTTGCATGTCTGTTAAATCTGCTTGCCAAATAGAATCAATCGAGGAAGCCGTTGTCTTGGCTGTTTTAAACCTTTTTCTCACAGGCTTATGAAGCGTATAAGCGTCCTGCTCCCTCAAAAATCTTTCAACATCTTTTTTTCCTACTCCGTAAACGTGCAGTCTATCTACGCCGCCGTAAGAGGATGGGGTAGAAATGTCATAATAACGTTTAGTTAATACGTTAGCCATTTGCGTATTTTAGAGGCAGTGGGTAGGGTTGGTTTAACCTCTTCTTTCTCCTCTTGAAAGGTGTTACCGCAGGGGGTGACGGCGTCTTCAATTGTGCCACAGACGTTGCGTGTTCCAAGTCTTTTAACCTGTTCAGATTTCCTATCAACGTTTTAGGGACATTTATTTGTTGTAGTCTTGCTTTAATATGCTTCCATCCTGATGGTGATGGCCTATCCCACTTTCTCACCAGATCATGGACAATGTCTACGATATTCGATCCCTGTACCTTTGATCCTTCCACAATGATCTCCCCTGTATCGGTCCATTGTATGGCGGGATCCTCATTCAATAGATTATAAAGACTTAAGCCTTTACTCCTCAATGTAAGTGGGAGGGTATTTTTTAATACATGTTCGATATGTTGTGTGGCTAATCTTTTTGGTTGATCAGCTGTATCGTCGGGTACAGGTCCTATGTCGCCATCGTCCCCCGTGCTGTGCCTAATAACCACAGGAATCTCCGTAGGGCTCTTATAATTTTCGTACTCGTGAAGAAATTTCTGCAGAGCTTCTTGGTATAAGATTCTTTTCTCATCAGGTGTTTTTTCACTGTTTAATAGGGCTAACAATTCGCTTTCCATTCTTTTAAGTCTGCTTTTACGGGGATCTAGATCCGTGTCTCTTTGCAGTGAAGCGTACACCTCGTGGGGAATCACTACCACTTTCTTCATTATATTAATCTAGTCAGTAAAGGGCCCAAAACTGAAAATAAGATGGGGAGAAATGACCCTCCTGTTTGCACAATAACTCGTTTTTTCTTCGCTACAGTTTGACTTTTACGAGCGAGTGTACGTATTATGTTCTTGTAGCGGCGTAGGCGAGCCTTCTGATGGGTTTTCATTGATACATTGCAATTTATAACGTTAAGACAGATTTCACAGATGCATTTTAAAAAGTCGGCGTCGATATTTTTAATAAACATCTGCTGCATTGCCCGGGGCAGTCGATGATAGATTTTTATTAATTCATGGTATTTCTTTAGTCTCTTTGTCATTCTGGAATATACACCGTTTCAGGCTCGTTTGGAAATATATTCGTTCGCAGAAGCACTCTAAACGTGTTTCGCGGATGAAGGTCGCAAAGCAAATATCCGTAACGCGTGCTTGTAGCTTCTTTATAAACTTCCAAAAACTCCTTACGCTGATTCGGGAACATTTGATTGGCTAATACCCCAATTTGTGATACATCTCTACGTTGCGCGAATAAGACTAGATATTGCGTATTTAACGACACATCGCGCATGTATCTATTTTTGAAAAATAGATTCTGATTGATGAAGAACACGCTTATGTTAAGATGGTGGGAGTATACTGTAAATGTCTCGGCAAACGTTTTATCCATCTCCAACATGAGATCGTCAATTACAATGATTGTATGTTCAGTTCCCTTTAGCGAATTAACGTCATATACACCTTTGTGGAACAAAATATCATCTTGGTACTCGTTGAACACTGATTGATACGTCGAATAGCACCATATAACTTTATGCACAAATTTCGAGAACATCTCGCCCTTTTCTTTAATGATTTTAAGCATAAACACAGTTTTACCACATCCTGTAGGTCCAGATATAATACATGTGGATGGGCTCGTGAATCTGAATTTTTCTACAGAGTCCATTTCTAACACGTCACACTCCTAAGTGGGTCATTTACAAAATATTACAAATTTTGAGTGCTGATCCTTATATTTCTTCTCCCACAGAACCGACGATGAGGTAGAGCACCCTATCATTACGGATGACGATGACAGTGTAGTTGTGATCTCCTCCCCTGAACCCTCACCAGCGATACAGGTTGCACGTCCAAAGCGGAGGTATGAGAACCCCACATCAGGTATAAAGCGACCGAAATACGTACCTGTTGCAGCAGACCCCCAACCCTCAACCTCTTACGCAACAACCTCCCCAGCAGCAGCACCTAATATACCCCCTTATTCCGCCCCCCGTTCTGTTAAGTCTACAATAATAGATCCCCAACCCTCCTACGCAACAGGGCCCCCATCAGCAGCACCTAATATACCACTAATTCCGCCCCCCGTTCTGTTGAGGATGTTATTACGTTCGAGTTAGTGCGATCCGCAGCCCCCACCCCCGCCTTGACTAGAAATCGGTATAGAGTCAGGGTCGACCCTAGAGTCATGTATAGCAATGGAATTGAGCGCGGGATACGCAGGGTAGTACAGCATATTATAGAGTTTGCTCTTCAGAATCGCGACGAGCGTGAGGTCAGGACGAGTCTGTCCTTTGGGTTCGGGTCAGATGACGGTGATGTAGACGATTATTGGGTGATAGTACCGTTTAGACGTTTGGCTGCTGAAGATGTAGAATATATATTAGGGCGTATAATGCAAGCCGTCCAAAGTAGTATAGCCTTCAATATGGACAACTTCACGGTAAATATTGACCGTGTATTCCGTGTTGCGGGTCATAGTGCCATACCGTACACTCTTAACTTCAATTCTCCAACTATTTACCGAAGGCATATAAACGTCGATCGTGGTTGCGGCTTTATAGCAGTACTCTTAGCACGTATGTTTACTGTACAAAATACACGGACTCAAAAAATTTGGCTGCCTACGATCGTTGAGCGTGCCCGTAAACTAGCTGTAGACTGTGAACTTGAATTTGACTGTAATATGGGTCCTGAAGAGCTGAGAAAGGTAGAACAGGAAATGAATGTGCGCATAGTTATATTTGGTTTGGATGATCGCCGCCGGACTGTGTATGTTTTTAAAAGCTGTGTGAGAGATCGTACAAGGCCCCTACTTATTTTAGGATTGTCAGGAACAACGTATCTCCCCATCCGTAATATAAGGGGGCTTTACGCGAGTTATGACAAAAGTCGAAAATATGGGAGACATCATGATTTGTGTAAGGGGTGCCTCGAGTTTGCGGATGATATAGTGAGACATTGTAAAGAATGTCACATGGTATGTGAGCAGTGTAAAAGCACCAAATGTGAAAGCCGTGTAGTTGAGAAGAGAGACTGTGATGTGTGTAGACGCACATTTTTCAATAATAGCTGCTTTGATCTCCATAAATCAATTGGTACGTGCAGGAAAATGAGAATCTGTGAATGTGGTATGTTTCACACAATGGATAATTGGGGAAAATTTAAGCACAAGTGCGACGTAATTCACTGTCCTACATGCCAGGAGGAATATAAGGCGGATGGAGTAAAGCATGTGTGTTATATGAAAGATGCTAAGCCTAAAAATAACCCTTGTATAACTGTGTACTACGATATAGAAACATATACGAACGCTGAAACCAAAGAGGTAATTCCACATTTACTTGTGAGCCAGACCATCTGTGATGAGTGTATGGGTATCGAATGTGACGAGTGCCCCAAATGCGGTAAACGGACAAACGTTTTTAAAACGAATGTCAGCGATAGTCCTGTGAAACTATTTGTGTCCTATATTGTCAAGTTAGCCGACAAGTTCAAAAAAATGACTGTGTATATTCTCGCCCATAACGGGGCAAAGTTTGACACGCAGTTCCTTTATAAGGAGTTGCTTGAACACGAATCCTCTGAGATATTTACAGGTGATCCATTGAAAAGAGGCAACAAATTAATACAGATGCAGATAAGAGGCAATGTACAATTTAAAGATACTTTATTATTCACACCTTGTAAATTAGCAAAGCTACCCAAGGTGATGGGAGTAGCAGCTGAAGTTTCCAAAGGATACTTCCCATACACTTTCCTCACCAGCGAGACTTTAAACTACGTAGGCCCACCACCCCCCAAACATTATTTTGACTGCATGGATGAACGTGAAGACTTTGATCGATACTACGACAGTTTTAATGAAAGTAACCCTTATAATATAGCTGATGAATGTGAGCGTTATTGCGTGAATGATGTGCGCGTGCTTAGAGTATGTTTCCAGGCCTTTAGAAGTATGTACATAGCCCGTTTCAAATGCGATCCACTGCAAGTCGCAACCACCATCGCATCATTATGTTTTACGGTGTTCAAGAATAACTTCATGCCTAAAGACACCTTAGCCATTATTCACCGAAACAACCCCCGCAGTTACGGACACAAGGCTATTTACTGGCTCATACACCTGCAGCAACAAACAGGTGTATACATAAAGCACGCCCGCAACACGGGTGAAGTACCCATTAAGATTAATGGACGTGTTTTTTGGGTTGATGGGTTAAGTGAAAACCGTGTCACTGGTGTGAAGACTGTGTACTCCTTTAACGGTTGCTGGTGGCATGGATGCCCCCGTCCTGAGTGCGGAGTCACCGGAGATATCAACGGTAGGTCTCCTGCCGACTGTCTTGCATCGACCCGCACCCGCGATCAACTTATAGGATCACAGTTCACTCACAAAGTCTTGTGGGAGCATGAATATGATGCACGGATGGAGACAGACGATGTATACCGTGAGGAAATAAAAACGATCAAGCGTTCAATGGTGCTGGATCCTCTCAAATGTGGTGATAGCTTGTTTGGAGGACGTACAAATCCTTTCAGACTATACTTCCCACCTACGGAGGGCGTGAAGCTCCATTACTACGATTTCTGTTCTTTATACCCATACGTGATGAAGAGCAATCCGTACCCCGTGGGCGCTCCTGAGAAACTGGTGGGGCCTAGCCTACCATCCATCAATGAATTTTCAAAAAATTTGAATGATCATTACTTTGGGCTCTCTTTCGTAGACGTACTCCCCCCACGCAATTTATGGATGCCGATCTTACCTGTCGTTATCGACGACAAGCTCATGTTTCCCCTGTGCGTGAAGTGCGCGGAAGAGGATAACGGCGAATGTAACCATATACCCCACCAGCGTAAGATCAGAGGCGTATATACAAGTCCTGAGCTGGCCCTAGCCGTACGCCATGGTTATAGAATACTGAAGATACACGAGGTGTGGAGGTTTCAGAAGCTCCCCAACCTTTTCACACCATATATAAACGCCTTTTTGAAGGATAAGGTTGAAGCATCAGGGTATCCGCGAGGAGTTGATACCGAAGATGAAAAGTCTGCCTATATTCAACGTTACCGCGACCGCGAAGGTATACAACTTGATCGTGTCCAAATTGTAAAGAATCCTGGCAAGCGCTTTAGTGCAAATTGTGTCTAAACAGTCTATGGGGAAAATTTGCGCAGAATACCGGCAGAGGGAACATTCATTTGGCACAAAGTTATAGCGATGTCTGGGATTATGCCAATGCCCCCGATAAAGAGGTCATGGAGATCGTGAATGTAGGTAATACTTACGTAATAAAGTACAACAACACTGAATTTGCCACAGATACCTCAAGGGTTACAAACATACCTGTGGCGAGCTTCACAACAGCCTACGCCCGTATAAAACTTTGGGGTCTATTGCATTCTCTTGGGCGGAGAGTATTGTATGCCGATACAGATAGCGTGATATTCACAGAGAGGGAGGGTGATTACATGCCCGCTATTGGGGAGTTCCTCGGCGAGCTCACTGATGAGATCAAGGATGAGTATGGGGACGACGCATACGCCGACTCTTTTATCTCAACAGGACCTAAGACTTATGGGGTACGGGTCAGGGTAGGGGATGAAATGAAATATATCGTGAAGGCAAAGGGTATTACGCTCAACCATGCGAATCGGGAGGTTGTTAACTTTGAGTCGTTGAAGGATCTAGTATGTTTGGAACCTCACCAACTAATTGTAGGCACCCACAATTTTCGGGCGCAGAAGCTGGGAGGCGTGAAGGAACTTAGGGGTACGATGGTGTGCCGTAACACCTATAGGAAACGTTACCAGTTACCTGGCACCTATGATACCGTACCCTTTGGATACCAATGATGCTTCTAACTCACACGTCTTGTATATAATCGTATCTATTTGTAAATATATATATATATATAACTTGAATATCTCGAATCGTATTTGTAAATATATGAATATCTCAATAAATCAAATAGCGTTTCACTTTCTCCTTTGTGTGTGTGTGTGTGTGTGTGTGTGTGTGTGTGTGTGTAGGTGAAAGTTCTAAGCTCCGCCCACTGCGTGAGTCATGCTACTATCTGGGAGTCCCTGCGTGGTCAGTCGACCGCAGTAAGCCCGAGAGATCAGACGTGTATTCAGATCAGACGTATATTGAAATGGCTACCTTTAATATTGCTTGCACAACGTTTATGAAATGGTATTCAGTAAAGTGTGAGGATGTGGTGGATACCGAAAAACTTCCTATTCCCCCCTCCTATGCCTCTTTTAAACCACATTGGATTGTGCGAAGTTCCAAGATGTACAAATACTCTACGGATGTTCTGGTGAGACTGTTGAAGGCTTTCGTTGCACAGACGATGTGCTGAAGTATGCTGCAGGGCTAAACTTTATAAAGTCTCACATACACCGTGAAGTAAAAGAAACAACGCGTGCAGAAGAGAAGCAGCAGGTATGGATAATGAGCCTTGTGGATGGGTGGTGTGACAAGCGGTATTACGTCATGCTACACCATGTCGATTACTCATACCCTACGTCTGAAAATGTGAATCTCGTGATCATGGACAATCTTAGGTGTTTTTATCACTATATTAACGTATATCATGATGAGGTTCATAGTGAGGTTGTGGCTAGTGCCATGCGTGAGTTTTTAACAGATTTTAGAGACGAGTATCGTTTGATGGGTAGAAAGGAAAAATATGAGCATATGTTCCTCTCAAATAGTGCGCCGGAGTGTGGAGATGATTAGCGCCTAGTTCTTATCCAAAGTGCGTAGGCTGGTAGTGACGAAACGGAAAAACAAATATGTGCAACAATTCGAGTCGTACGAACATGCCCATTCACGTATCATCGAGTCAGCCGCCCGTCGAACCGTTCCTGCCTGTGCCTCACACGGCTCATAGTTATCTCAGAGCTTGAACCGAGTAGACGTGCGCTCCTCGAATACGATGGAACTTCCTTTGAGCAGCATTCTCAACGCCTCGTACGATGTGTCCGTGACGAAATCGTTGCGCGTGTTCAGGCGTAATTCCGGTACCATTAGCTATGTACTGGAAACGGAATGTAGACCGACAAACAAACGGGTTTATTTAAGTATCGAGGAGATGAATAGAATCTTTGTGATAGTTGATAAGTGGTGTGAAGATCGTTATAAAATACCTGCTAACGTAGGTACAAGAAGAGAGCAGATTAGTGACGCGCCCTCATACGCCGTTGTATGTACGTTGTGTATAAATAACGATCGGCCGTGCATTGATATAAGGCTATGTGGAAGAATGCTTCTGATAATAACGCTCTTATTCCTACGCGAAACCGTTTCATCCTCGACAGAATGTTTGAAATCGTCGGATTCCGTAAACTGAAACCTATATTAGACGCGCGTGTTACGGATATGCTTTATTTTGATACAGTTCTTGAATACGCATACACTGCTCTGCTCGATGGGTTTACCGAGTGTAGGACTGGTGAGAATGGTCTAGTGCTGGATGTTTATTTAAAAAGTTTAGACTCTTTGAAATACCATGAACTTTGGTACAAAGCAATTGATCGGTACAAGGCTGAGCTCACCTACACCGTTCACCCTGAAGAACTATTTCTTTATATAACGCGCAGTTGCCGTAACGATTTAGAAGATTATTTCAATTGCCGTTATGTTGAGTGAAGAGTTCACGATTGAAAAGCTCGAGTCGGTAGAAATAAACCCTCGATTGGAAAAGCATTCTTATAAACTTGTTTAATAATGTAGCTAACGATGAACTCTTTGTGCGTGCTTTTGATTGTATTCTAGACGTATTTAAAGATGACTTGCCAACCGGTTGTAAAGTGGGGACAAAAATAGTACTGAACGATATGAAAGCCATTCATATCGAATACAGGTTTCCCTATACTTTAAGCGGTGAAATATTATTAAGCCGCATAGACTGCGTAATGCAGAGCAATAATGATGTAATTGTAAACTCGATTAAGACCGATTTTAGTATTTTGAAAAAAAGTGAATTGTATATATATTTGCTTGACGATTATACGCATATTTCTATTGATTTGTGTTATATATATATATATATATTTTGCTTGATATTTCTCCTGTACTGTTATGTACATATTGAAGTGTATATGAAATGTATATTTTTTTATATATCACCATAATGTGTGTGTGTGTGTGTATATTTCTCCTGTACTGTTATGTACATATTGAAATGTATATGAAATGTATTTATTGAAATGTATATTTATTTTATATATAATTATGTGTATATATTTCTGTTATGTACATATTGAAATGTATATGAAATGTATATTTTATTTATATATATATATATCCATAATTGTGTGTATATATTTCTGTTATACGCATATTCCTCAAATGTATATGAAATGTATATTTTATTTTTATATATATATATATATATCCATAATTGTGTGTATATATTTCTGTTATACGCATATTCCTCAAATGTATATTTATTTTCTATATATTTATAATAAAAAGAATGATGCAATGTTGTTTATTGTTATGCCTTCTACTACCGGTATTCTGTATACAACAGGTATCTGGCAATATTTAAGCCTTCTAAGCCAACTGGCTGATTAGGAGTCTATAATAGTGTATACAATGGTATCTGGCAACTCTGTCTTCGGAATACATGGAGCTATCTGGCAACTCAGCCAACTGGCTGATTAGGCGTATATAATAATAATGTATGCAATAATACTGCTAAAAAGAGGTATCTGACAACCAGCCAACTGGCTGATTAGGAGTCTATAATAATAATGTATGCAATAATACTGCTAAAAAGAGGTATCTGACAACCAGCCAACTGGCTGATTAGGAGTCTATAATAGTGTATACAATGGAATACATGGCGCTATCTGGCAACTCAGCCAACTGGCTGATTAGGCGTATATAATAATAATGTATGCAATAATACTGCTAAAAAGAGGTATCTGACAACCAGCCAACTGGCTGATTAGGAGTCTATAATAATGTATACAATGGTATCGCGGTATCTGGCAACTCAAGCCATTTACGCCAACTGGCTGATTAGGAGCCTATAAAACAACGCCAGCCCGGCTGGAAGTCTTAATGTGCACTTGGCTCCTGCCAGGTGAACACCTCTCCTCCTTTCTCTCCTCCTCCTCCTTTCTCTTGGGGGATAACGCCGCCTCCAAGTTTCCCCCCACCCTTTCCCCCACCCCCTTTGCAACACCCCCTTTGCAACAACCCCCTTTGCAACATTACATAATAACCTGCAACATTCCTGCACTCTCCCCTTTTGCGGCTATACTACTTTGGCTGAGCAAAGATCCTCAAATGTTGCTGTTAGAAAATCTAGAAGAGGAAGAGCCATTGCTGTCCCAAGGCGATATGATGACTAAGCTGATTGAAGCAGCAATGCTTGTATATATTAAATTAAGGTGTATATACAGTATATCCATTATCCATCTCATAATTGTAGGGTCAGTGAAAAATTCACTTAATTTAGAGCTAGGATTTTTGGGCTTTTGTGGCATCATTTTTTTGTGGGCACTGGCACGTCCTTTCTACTCGTTTGTTGAATGCGGCACTTACAGGGCGTAGTCTTATAGAGAGCTCTTGCAATTCAGTTTGGTTGTTTAAATACAAGATTGTTGCATCGTGCAATGGTGCAGGTTTTGTTGTTGTTGCAAGGTTTAGAAAGACGACCATAAATAGTTCCCCCTTTGTTTTTTTTCTTAATTTTATGCTACTGAGGCCTAAAGTAGGCCCACATCGAGTCAGCAACACTGAAGTAGGACCTAATAGGACCTCCAAGTCCATAAGTTTGTTTTAGTCTAGCTTAACTTAGGCGATAAGGTAAAGTAGCCCCTCAGAGCTTGGCCGTTGAAGGCTCAGCTGGGATTCTGAACCCAATCAAAATAAATAAAATAATATGGTCCTTCGAACCGGATTCTAGCCCAAGACTGAGTCAGTAACTATTTTTCGGCAAAGTTCTGATTGTGCAAATTGTAGCCTAAGTTAGGTCTGGATGGGTTGAGAATAATTTTGAGTGAAGGTCCCAGGGTAGAAAGTTTGGTCAACCCATTGCGAAACTTGGCCGCTACTCTGTGGTTGTTTTGGGCCTACATTTCGTTTTATTGTTCGTAGGCGGAGGTTGCAGACTTCAGTGCGCCAGTTACTTGGGCGGAAAATTTGGTATTCCAGACTGGTGGTTGGTCAATACCACAACCAGGCAATTCAGTTTATTTGACAAAAGGCAAATTTTGAGTTTGGTCAGTTTGGTTAAGTACGAGTATTTTGGCCAATTCAGCTCATTTGGCATTGAGCTCAGTTGTTTGTTTGCATTGAAGATGAGTGCAGCTGAATTGAACAAGTTTAGAAAAAAGAGAAGGGCTCACAAAGGTCTAATTACAAAAGTCATTGCCACTATAGATTCTGCCATAGAGCAAGAGGATTTAAGCTTAATGGCTGCGCAGCTTTCCATATTAAAAACTAAAAAGGTTGCTCTAAGTGAAGTAAATGTTAAAATTGAGGCTCTTATAGAAGAGGATGAAATGGAAAATGAAATAACTTACTTTGAAGAGATTATTGATGAAATGATTAAAGCGTGCCACAGAGGAAAAGAGTTTAGCAGCTCAGTACAGTTAGAGACCAGGTCTAATAATGAAACACAGCCCTCAACAAACAATGTTTGTGAAGTTAAGGTTAACAGATCTGCAGTTTAGTTACCGAGGCTTGTACTTAAATCATTTTCTGGGAGTATTCAGGAATGGCAAGGATGGGCAGACAGTTTTCAGTCAGCAATTCATTCTACTCAAGTGTTAAGTGCTGTGGAGAAGTTTAATTATTTGCAATCCTTCTTGGAAGTGGAGGCAGCAAAGACAATAGCAGGATTAGCATTAACAGAGGCTAATTATAATGTGGCTTGGGATATATTAAAGAAATGGTTTGGTAAACCGGAGAATTTAATTAAAAGTCACCTCCGCAAACTTTTAGCTATACCTCCTGTTAATAATCCCAATAGTGTCAAGGAGTTACGGCAGTTATATGATGAATTTGAAGTTAGGACTCGGTCTCTGGACAACTTGGGTGTAGAAATGGAAAGGTATAGTGTAATGTTGGTCAATATACTGGAGCCTAAATTTCCTAGCTTAATTTTGTTTGAATTAAGTAGGGGACACTCAACAGAACATGTGTACAGCCCTCTTGAGAGATGTTAAGCCTTTTAAGCACAGGATGAACAAGGCGAGAGGGAATTGAGTTTGCACAGTTAGATACTAAAAAAGAGGACAAAGGCAGGCAAAGCACCAAAGTTCCTACAAAAAGGAATAGCCCAGGCCCCAGGTACAGTGTTAGCTCTACATGAATCCTCTGAGAATAAATTAAAGGAAATCAAGGAATGCATATTTTGCGAAGGCAACCACAAGTCATATAAATATGAGAGAAAGGACAGGGTAACTAAGTCCACAGCATCTTTTAAATGTTTTTTGAAAGGTCACAGAGCAAGGTTTTGTAAGTTTAAAATTTTGTGCAAAAAATGCCATGGCCAGTATCAGCCATTATTGTGTGAAAACACTCCTAGTATGCCTACCCCAGAAGTGGAGACATCAGTGGCACATGCCACGGCTATGAAAGGGAGTAAGAGTAAAGGGGATTATTGGAAACAGCTGCAGCATTATTAATTGGTAATGATGGAGAAACTACTGTAAGAATGTTGTTTGATAGTGGTAGCCAGTGTAGCTTTATTCAGACCAGAATTTCTAGAAATTTGAAGTTTAAAGAACTTGAGAGGGAAAATTTTAGAATTTCTGGGTTTGGGGGTTCAGTTAAACACCAAACCAACGTCAAGAAGGTAGAAGTTCTGGTTAAGGGGTTGTTGTCATAAAGTCCCACTATCAAGGTCCAAGCTGTAGAGATTGAGGAACTTTGTGCTCCAATCACTATTTGTTTAGATATGGCATGTGTCCAAGAATTGCAAGTTAAAGGAATTAATTTGAGCAATAATAAGTTTGAAGGAACAGAAGACATTAGTGTTTTGATTGGAACTGACTATTATTAAGGGTGGGCGAATGAAACATTTCTTTTAGGATGAGTGGTTTCTATGGCCATTTTGGCTGTTGAATACGAATCCGGCTAGTTCTTGGACTTAAAATTAATTTTTTACGTGGCTCATTGGTTTTTTTCAAAATGGCGTGCAAAAAAATCGATTTTTTGTTTTAATAATGATAAAAAAAAAAACGCTACCCTTCACATGTAATATGTCTTTTCATATGTTTTCATGGTCACTGAACTCGAAAATGAACAAATGAGAGACAATAGGAGTGTGGTTAAACTTTATAACTGATAGAAAACATAATTAGTTGATAAATGCTTGCTATATTTTTAATCATGGTTATGTTCATTCTTCAGTGTTATTAAGTGTCTAGTGTGTCGTAATAGTGATGTTTTATTTAGGCTTACTTTAGTGTTTTGGCTTGTTCGGGTGTTCTGGTGTTTGGCTGCTTTCTCTTTTGTGGTTCTTGTACTATCAATGTTGTGCTAGTTACTTTAATAATAATTATATATATTACTTTAATAATAATATAGTTTGTATATATACTTAATAATAATAGTAAATAATATATCAAATGCAATATTTGATATAATCTACTTTAATAATAATAATATATATGATACATCTAGCATGACTATAATTTGTATTACCTCTCACATTTCGGTTGTTATATGCTGACTAATTGGGTTTTACTGTACTGCAATCCTAATGCTTAGTGACTGCTGATTGGTAATGATGGCTGGTGAAAGGAAATCACGCAGTGCCGCCAGAAAAAAACTTTTGGGAAAACCTACACAGAAGTGACGAATTTAAACCGACTGGAAAGTTGCCACCAGGAAAATTGTGATTAGTAGGATGCTTGCACTTTGCAAAAAAGGAGTAAATGGACAGAGAAAGTCAATGACTCGAAATGGTGCCAGCAAGACAGTTGCAAATGAACAAGAGAGATTGAATTAATAAAATGTCTATCCCATACATGAAAAACAGTGGCGAAAAAAAATAAGAGACGATTATGAACATTTTAACAAACTGAAAAAGAATGAACGCTGCCAACATAACCTAAAAGTGTTGAATGGTACCAAAAAGCGAGCGGCTTTAATGATCAGCTCACTAAGAACGCCTATAATATTAAAACTGATGATGAGGATTACGAAGCAGAACTTGCAGAAATTTGGGGTCAAAATGACTGAGAAGGATAAGACTTTATTGGGATAATTGCTTTGGTGCGTATAAGGCCTATGTACAATGCAGTACCAAAAGATTAGGTGAGAACAGAAAAAAGAGGAAAGAAACTCGTGAAAGATCAGCGGAGAAAAAGCAAAAGCAACAGGAAGCAACTTGAGAGAGCAAAGAGAGCTAGAGGGATCAGAAATTATTGAAATGTTAGCAACTTCAGTCGATTCTGAAAACGATCCGAGTTTTTAAAAACCAACAACGGCAAAGACAGTTCCTTCTAGTGATTGTAAAACTTCGCTCATCGGAAGAAGACCTAAGCAAGGAGAAGAGTAAAGAACAACAAGCTGCATTTCCGACAGTGAAAATCAGAACTGTCAAAAAAAGTCTGAACGAAAACTTGATGCGGTGTATAGTCCAATGTCTTGCCGAGACAAGAACTTTTCCTAAAGAGGCTTTCGAGAGTGTAGTGAGAATAGCTAACATGGTTTTTGATCAATATTGGAAGCTGAAAGGCAGATGATAATGAGAAAGATTGTGAGGGTGAGATGGAGAGTGAAGACGAAGAGTTACAAGTCCGTCACCAGTATTCAGACTTGACGTACGTATTTCCGAGCCGCAGATCAATAATGCAATGCTTGAAGATGCTTCTACTTGAATCTAGAGTATGTCGCTCAACAAATCCTCAAAAAGAGGATAACATTGTGAGTGTAGGACTTGACGATACGACAAGGCTGCCGGCCACTGGCTGTACGACGTGAAGGCTGACCACATCAACACGCTGGTCCATTTGACATGAAAAAGTCGCTGACAACTGGATATCTGGAAAACGTCAGCCCATTCCGGAGAGGATGAGCAGAGCTTACGAATTCAAATTGAGTTGTCTAGCCGTACTAACAAATTCTACTACTGACGAACTCAAATCTCAAATAGACTTCTGGATGTTTGATGGAGCTAGTGAATGTGGAATACTTTTACAGCATCTTGGAATCGAATCAAACAAGAACTTGAAGTGCTGCGCCCATATCATTTTAAATGTAGATCACGCTATAGACAAAGTGTTTAAAAACACGGAACAGAAAATCGGAGTACATAATCTACTTCAAGTTACGGCAGGAGAAAAGGTTTTCTGTTCTCCTGGTTCTTCCATTCATACTTTGGGACTCATTGCAATTGCTAAATTGCTCTCTCCCAGCCACGCCTCCTATTCTGTATCCCTATATAATGACTATAAATCTTGGATGGCGGATAATGGATTCAAATGTGATGGATTTAAAGGATTCGTGGCTAGCCGGTTTGGGAGAATCGCCGAGTTAGCAAAGAATATTTGGCGAGGCGAGACTCCATCCAAACTTTCTTTGATGCCGTAGTAGCTGTCAACAGTAACAAGCTGGTTCTCGCAGTTCAATGGTTCATGTGTTGGTCTCAAATTTACGCGATGATGGGTGAAGTGATGATTTTCCCTATGATGGAGCTGCTTGGAATTGACAAGAAGGGTGACGAGAAAAGTGAAAGAACTTGGTCTGGAGTAAAACGTTTCTTTGAAGGTAAGATGGTTGAATTGAATGACTTGATGGCTGTAAGGAAGGAACAAGCCAGATCTGGTAAAGATAAACTTGAAGCTCTAGTTCTAGAGGAAGTCATTGATACTGTAAATAATTAGCCGTCTTGTATGGACTATTTAACAAGATCAGACGATGACGTTAATCCAGACTTGATGTATGCCCTCTGACAAATTTAGGGATGCGAATTAGAATTTTTAAAACTTGACAACCGAATCAGGGTCAGTGGTGGTAGCACATCCATTCAAACGCACTCTAGAAAAAATGTTATTGTGACTAACGGACTTCTGATAGACTCTTCGTTCGAATCAAATTCTCTTGAGGATAGGAAGGCATCCTGGAAATGGGCCAGGGGTTCAGAAAAAGTCAAGAAAGTGAAGAAATTAGAGGAAGATTTTTTAGCTACTGTGCATGCTGCAAAGAAATTGTCCCTACTGAAAAAAGAAGAGCTCAAAAGGAAAAAAGCTGGCTAAATATTGGTGGTTCTGGAAAATTGCAAGAAACATGGAGGCCCTATCCTGGATGCTCTGTACAAACTGAACGAAAAGCAGCTCCTCACAAAAATTGCCTATTTGAGATTCTCCATCACACCAGATATTCGTCAAATAAGACGTGTTAAAGTGAGAGAGGGGAAATACAAAATGGAAAAACTTAGTGTAGATGAACTGAGAAATTCTATTAAGAATGCTTTACGACCAGAGGACAATGTTACTAGTGATATTGATAGTCTATTGAACAATGTGTTGTAAATATGATGATTTCATGATTTGAATTACATCATGGAACTGATATGAATGCCTTGCGTTTCTTCTGTACATGATTTTTTAATAAAATAATACCTTTCTTTTCCAGTTTTTGCCTATAACCGCTAAACCACGCATGGAATGTCTCTGATTTGTTCATTTTCAACTTCAGCGACCCACATATGAAAAGACATTACATATGAGGGGTAGCGGTTTTCTTAAGCATCAAAAAGAGAAAACTATTTTTTTGCCCGCCATTTTGAAAAAAAATCCACTGAACCAGGTCAAAACTTAATTTTAGGTTCAAGAACCAGCCAGATTCGTATTCAGCAGCGAAAATGGCCATAGAAACCACTCGTCTTGTTGGCAATTTCCAAAAAAAAGTCATTATTCCCCCATCCCTACTATAATTGGGACTTCATCACTGGTAACATTGTCCGCACATCTCAAGGTCTTGTAGCCAGTGGCGGATTATCACTGAGGCTACTGAGGCTGAAGCCTCAGGCTCCCATCCTTGAGAGACCCCCCAATCAACTGAGTTTTGATGATATAATTCGAGATTTCGCCAACTTCTTTGATTAAATATGACAGCTTACACAAACTACAAATTCCCTGTTTTATTTTATGTTTTATAGGCCCTAAAGTAAAGTTTGTTTAATACTGTTTGGTTTTGGCAAACGGCAAAATACACTGTGTTAAGGTTCTTTAAATTTGTTTCTCAATTAGCCTGAGCATCATATATATAATACATATAATTCGTGTAAATGTACTATGTACTGTACATGTACATGTATTGTTAATAAAAAGCTATATAAAATGGCCCCCATATTCTTCATTGCCCCGAGGCCACGAGGTGTCTTAATCCGCCTCTGCCTGTAGCTATTGAAAGCAAGCTAGGCTGGATGCTACATGGTAGCTATTTCAATGAAATGGAGGTTAAAGCTCTTTTTGTTAAGATTGACGAGAATAACCATGGCTTGGAAAGGTATTTAAAAGCCTATTGAATCCATTGGCATAAAGGACAAACAGGAGAAGCAGGCAAGTACAGTGAACAGCGATATTTTAGAGCAATATGAAAAAGGTATTGGGTTTAGAGATGGTTGCTACGAAGTTGGCCTCCCTTGGAAGGATTCTTGCAAACCCAGTTCAAACCTTCAGCTAACCAATAGGAGGTTCGAGACTTCATTGTACAGGCTAAGGAAAAATAAGGAGTTGTTAAATGAATACGATGAGGCCATCCTAAGCTATGTAAGGGAGGGCTATGCTGAAGCATTTGGTACGATTGGTCCAATGACGATTGGTCCAATGACGATTGGTCCAATACCGATTGGTCCAACTGGTAGCGTATACAACGACGAGTATAGCTTAAAACCAATAGTTTACGTGGAAATGTTGGGGTTCGACTTACAACATTACTGTGTTAGATTTCATAAGTGTCACATCTCTTTTCCCTTTACAACTGCTTTTGTGAAACCCATGAAGCGGCGTGTGTGCGAAATAGTGTTATCCGAAAGAGGAAAGGAAAAACCCTATACACCGTAATGTAGAGGTACATGGTCTATACGGGGCTCCGCCCCCGTACCCCCGAGACCTAAATTATACAATGGGATAAGTGTGTGGAGGAACTGTACCCACCATGCCTGGGCAGCCGGAACAAGGAACAAACTAATGTAAAGGATAAATACGACATTATAAACATTTTTAATTTATTACATACCAATAAAACCTTTAAAAGCAATATAATAAGTTTGTTTCAAATAAAAAGGAGGATTAGTATTATTATACTTCTGTACACCACCAGTATTTCCAAATATTAAATCGCCGTAATTAACAAATCTATCTGGAGTAGAAAACCAAGGTTGTCTCTTACTAAAAATATTAGCATTACCACCATCGGCTTTAATCTGATACTGAATACCTGATACTGCATTTTTCCTTTAGTTAATAAGTATGCTTTATGCTTTTAGTTTAATATGTAGCTTTTAGCTATAGTATGTTTTATAAATAAACAAAGTAATATGTAGCTTTTAGCTATAGTATGTTTTATAAATAAACAAAGTAATATGTAGCCTTTAGCTATAGTAGGCTTTATAAATAACAAAGTAATTTCAAATAATTATTATATCAATTTCTGTAAAGTTTTTTTCTAAATTTCATTTAACTTCATTCCATTTAACGCCCGATTGGACGAATCGTCGTTGGAAAAATGGTCCCTTGGACGAATTGTCTGATTGGACCAATCGGCATTGGACCAATCGTCATTGGACCATTTGTCATTGGACCAATTGTCTGGGACCGATGCTGAAAGGGTGCAAGGTGAGCTGGTGAGCCAGGAGGCACATTATCTGCCACACCATGCAGTGGTACGGCGAGACAAAACTACCACCAAACTGAAGGTAGTTTTTGATGGTTCAGCCAAGGACAAAGGTGGTGTGTCCTTGAATGACTGTTTGGATCTGTGCCAAATTTAAATGCAGATTTATTTTCCTTGTCACTACGATTCAGGTTTGGTAGAGTAGCATTGACTGCAGATGTGAAGCAATCATTTTTTGAGGATAAAGTTAAAACCAGAGGACAGAGATGCAGTAAGGTATCTGTGGGTGGATACGAAAAACTTGTTGGAAAATGAACCCAAGGTTCAAGCATATAGAATGAAGTCAGTGTTGTTTGGCCTCAGCTCTAGTCCATCTCTGTTGGCAGCTACTATACAGTGCCATTTTAAAAAATATTCTGAAGTCTATCCTAATATTATTGAACACATATAAATTAAAATTTTTATGGTGATGATTTGCTGTGTTCAGTGGATAATACAGAAATGGCTAAACAGATATTCATGAAGGCTAGAGCTATAACACTGGTCAACACTCATTTTATTGCCAATCATATTAGAGTGATTTTGGGGTAACTTTGTGGTGCTGATTCCGAATATGACATCGGTTTTGCTAGATTGGCTATAATTTATGAGATAATTGGTACCCCATTGAAACACGTAAAAATGCAAAAAATTTAATGTTCAGGCGGAGCCTACTTACTGGTTGGGTGGCCGATGACTTATATACGGAGGGGGAATATTCTAGAATGATCGCGGAGTAAACACTAAGAATATTCGCGTGTCTCACCATCTAGAATGTTCCGGTAGTTTCCCATATGCACGCGTTATGGTTACGTTTCCTCATTATCTCAAGAACTAGAGCCAAATCGGAAAAACTACTTTCATTTTGGAATTCAGCAACCCCAAACTACCCTTGAGGTGACGTGTATGTATATACAGTGGTGGGCACCGTTAACCAAAAAGTTAACTTCGTTAACCGCTAATCCGTTAACCAAAAAGTTAACTTCGTTAACCGTTAATCCGTTAATTCGTTAAACATGTAACGGAATTTACCGATAAACCGTTAACGTTAACTTTTATTATAAAAAAATGAAAAACACAATATATATATAATTTAATTTTCCCTCTTCTTCTCGTTCTCCATTTTGTCCATGAGATGCATGTTGCCCTTCATGAAAATTAGCATATCAACGTTTTCATCAGACAGGGATGATCTCTTGGCCCTCAGGATGTCCTTGCCCATAGAGAACAAACGCTCCACTGCAGCACTGGAGGGGATGGCTGTGTTGAACTTGATGAACAAGTCCACCAACACTTGCTCACCCAAGAAGGCAGCATCTGTCAGCAAGTCCTTGGAGTTGGTCTCCAGCCAGGTCTTGACCAAGTTCTGGAGATTATGGAGATTTTAAAGATGTGGTACCTAGAAGTACCGCCAGGACATAAAGGGTTAGGTGAAAACGCTCCCATTGTAAGACATCAATTGACTTAATTTATGTCATCAAAGTGACATGAGAATTGAAATCTTACCTGATCAGTTTATGGTTCTTGAAATGTATCAAGGAGACTACTAATAAGGTACTCATAGACATATTATAAATATACATGACTTACTTGACAACGATTATTTTTAAATATTCACTAGCACAAACATGTTGCGCAAGAGACAGACTGCAAATGAACGAATGTAGTTATTTGTTGTAATTGTTACATATATATTATTGAAAGTGCCTTAAAATGCTCGTGATATTTCTTGAAAGAAGTTGAAACATTCAACTCAAATGGCAAATCTTTCCGCCTGATTTTACAGTCGACCATGTTCTGCTCAAACCAATGCCATAAATAACTACCATATTTGGTAAGACACAAATTGTGGCGACGGAAACAAATATATCGCCTGATTTTGCACTGCGGAAATGGAAATTCGTTCATCACTATTAACAGTGGCGGATTAATTGCGCACCTGCTCAGCACTGAAAATAATATAAACTTTTGAACGTTTATTTATGAATTTTTTGGGTTAACGGACTTGAGTTAACGGAAGTTAAATGTAACGGAAGTTAATTAGTCCGATAATGATTTTCAAAGTTAACTTAAAAGTTAAATCGTTAACGAAAAAGTTAACTTCGTTAATTAACGATTAACGGATTAACGGTTTGTGCCCAGCTTTGTGTATATATATGTATATAGTCTAAAAGTCACTAAAGGGTAAATATCACTAAATCTAAGCTGAATGGCAAGAGCAAGTCATAAACGAACCAACGCGGCTGTTCGTATTGCTTTGGTCTGGCCTAGACATGTTTTTTCCTATCTGACCTAATCTTTGGTGCTGAGTATAATTAGGTGATGTTTCTAGGGTGACAAATCGGGTAGGAAGTTGTTCGTACTTAAGTATAGTTAGGGGTAATGTCTATAGCTTCTAAATTGGTAATGTAAGAGAGAGTTAGGTAGGCTGTTTGTGGACCAGGAATAAAACGGTAGGCTTCAAGGAATACCTAATTCAACGCACCGGTAGTGCTTTTGATTGTTTGCTAGAACTAAGTAACCTAACTGGGGTGTCTACCCCACGCTATCACATTTGGCGACGAGGATGGGATTTGGTCATTTGGTTAAATTTTGTTCATTGGGTTAATTTGGCTCATTGGGTTAATTTGGCTTATTGGGTTCAAGTGGTTGTTTGGAAAATTGGATGTAGCCTAGTGGGTCGTCCGATTTGGTTTGTTTGTGTGGGTAAGCTACCGTACTATAGCGTAGGTCCCGCCGCCCTACTCTAAAACTAATTCCTACTCAGCCTAACTCTAAAACTAATTCCTACTCAGCCCTAACTCTAAAACTAATTTCCTACTCAGCCCTAACTCTAAAACTAATTACTACTCAGTCCTAACTCTAAAACTAATTACTACTCAGCCCTAACTCTAATAAAATTCACTATTCAGCCCTAACTGGGGAGTAACTAGACCAAATTTAAACCTAACCTAACCTAACCTACTTCACGTGATTTGCCTAATTCGGTTTTGCTCTAGCATGTCGGTGATTGGCCATATAAGCCCCTACGAAGACAATGGGGAGGACTTCGAAGCTTATGCCACTAGGGTGAGGTTGTTTTTCGAGGCAAATTCCATTCCGGATGCTAAGAAAGTACCTACCTTTTTAACTATAATAGGCCCTAAACGTTTGGTTGTAGTTATGGACCTAGTTTCTCCTAAAGCACCGGAAACTTGCACCTATAATGAATTGGTACAGGCCCTAACCGATCACTACAAACCCCGAGTAGTTCTCATCTATGAACGTTTCAAATTTTATTCAAGGCATCAGACGGGAATGAAAGCATTGCAGAGTTTTGTTGCAGGAATAAAAAGCCATAGCCGTACGTGTAAATTTGGGGACAAATTAGATGAAATGCTAAGAGATAGGTTTGTAATGGGTCTCAAAGAGAGTCTACCCAGAGAGCCCTATTAGCCATACAGGACCTAACTTTTAGTCAGGCTGTAGAAATAGCTACGCTAGAGAAGCAGCTGCTAAAGATGTTAGAGCTTTTGGAAATCATAGTAGTAAAGCCCAACACGTAAATAGCTTTAAATCTTCGAGGCCTGGCAGACCTAACGAGCCTACTAGACAGGCAAATAAAAGGTATGAGGCGAATACAACTAAGCCTACTAATTCTACTAAGCCTTCCAAGCCATGTACAGGGTGTGGAAAACACCATTGGAAGAAAGATTGCCCTTTTAAAGAAGCAGTTTGCCGAAACTGTAGTAAAATAGGCCACATAGCTAAAGTGTGTTTTTCAAAGAAAACAAAGGGTGAAAATTCTAATTTTAACATTTCTAGTATAAATCCTCAAAAGGGAAATACTTCGAACATTGGAGTGGAGTACCTATTCTTATGAGCAGCAAAGTGGGAAAAATACAGGCCCATATATTGTAGAGGTAGCCTAAATGGAATTACAGTTCCTCTAGAATTGGATACGGTGCTGCCCGGACGGTCATGTCCAAAGTAGTTTTTGATAAGATTTTCAAAAACACACCTAAACTACATGCATCTAAAACGATTTTAAAAAAATATGGAGACATACAAATACCTATTTGTGGAGAAGCATACGTCACAGTTACACTCAACCAGAAAACTTTGTCTCATCCTTTAACCCTTTTAGTGGTGGATGAGCAAGGCCTACTCTACTAGGCCGTGATTGGATTGATGCTTTGAAAATGCCAATTGACAAAATCTTGCCATGGGGTCAGGCAGATGCGCATACACTCTCATATCCATCTGACATAGACTCATTGTTAAGGAGTTTTCTTCTATTTTTGGGCCTGAAGTAGGCAACCTAAAGGGCCATCAGGTCTGCATAGAAGTAGACCCTAATGTAACTCCGAAATTTTGTAAGGCTCGTTCAATTGCGCATGCACTGCGGAGAAGTGGATTTAAAAATTGACAGGCTGCTAAAAGATAAAATTATTGAACCAGTCCACACGCTAAGTGGGCTGCCCCAGTAGTTCCTGTACTAAAACCGACAAGTCCGTGCGGTTATGTGGGGATTACCGTTTAAACAGCAAATAGAGCCGTCCTTCTAGATTGCTATCCTATACCCAAGCCTGATGAATTATTTAGCTCTCTTGCTGGGGTAAATATTTCACAAACTCGATATGTCCCAAGCCTATGCTCAACTAAGTTTAGATGAAAACTCTAAAGAATTAACTATCATAAATACGCACCGAGGCCTATATAAGTACAATAGGCTATGCTATGGAATAGCATCGGCTCCGGGTATTTTTCAGAGGACAATGGACCAAGTTCTAGGTCACATTCCAGGGGTACTTTGCTTTCTAGATGATGTCCTCATTTCAGGTTCGACTAAAAAAGAACACCTAACTAGATTAACCACGGTTCTAAAAAGACTCCGGGATGCTGGACTTAAGTTAAAGAGAGAAAAGTGTTCATGGGTCACTAACGAGGTTTCATATTTAGGGTTCCGCATAGATGCCTCAGGCATTCATCCAACGGTGGATAAACTAGAAGCAATAGAAAAGGCACCACCTCCACAAAACATCACACAGTTACAAGCTTATTTAGTTAGGTCTCCTAAACTTTTATAGGAAATTTTTGCCTAATGCATCGACTTTCCTTGAACCCCTAAATAAGCTATTACGATCTGGGGAACAGTGGAGATGAAAACTCAAAAGGAAGCATTTGAGGCTTCCAAGGACGTACTACTAAAGTCCCTCTCCTAGTGCATTATGATCCTAAACTTTCCTCGTAGTTTCAGCAGAGAGCAGTTCTTATGGAATTGGGGGCAGTGTTATCTCACCACATTGATGGTTAATAGCCTATCTGTTTTGCTTCTAGAACACTACTGAGACGGAAAGACGATATGCACAAGTGGAACGTGAAGCATTAGCCTTAGTATTTGCAGTAAAAAAATTTCATTTCTATCTATGGGGTCATGAATTTAAACTAATTACTGACCATAAGCCTCTTTTAGGTTATTTTCACCTAATAAAAATATCCAGTTATGGCCTCAGGTAGGATTCAACGATGGGCACTGATTCTACAAGCCTATAATTTGACTTAGTACATCGGTCAGGTAAACTTCTAGGTACGGCTGATGCGCTAAGTAGGTTGCCCTTAGAAAATCCAAATGATTGTGTACCTATACCTACAGAATGGGTTCACTTGGTGGAGTTTTTGGAATCCACTCCAGTATCTGCAGTACAAATAGAGCAGTGGACAAAATCAGACCCTATTCTGTCTAGGGTCATCCATTTCTGCTCAGTTGGTTGGCCTACTAAGGTTGAGAGTGAATTACAGCCTTTTATTCAGCGTCAGTCTGGCCTCTCTATTCAAAATGGCTGTCTCTTATGGGGCCACAGAGTGATTATTCCAAATAAAGGCAGGTCGAATTTAGTGAAGGAACTTCACGCTGAACACATGGGCGCAACAAAAATGAAAGAGCTGGCGAGAGCTTATTTCTGGTGGCCTGGTTTAGATGGAGAACTCGAATCATTGGTTCGTTCCTGTCAAAGCTGCCTAGAGAACAGAGATCTCCCAAGGAAAAGTCCACTTCATCCTTGGGAATGGCCTACTATACCGTGGCATAGGATCCATGTTGACTATGCAGGTCCTACAGGGTGGGGCACGGGAACCAAGTGTTTTTGGAATAATCAGGAAAATGATATTTATTTTTGTAAAGAAAATATATTGGTAGAACAACATTCGTAAGAACATAGCATTTCATGTCATAATAATCATGTACCGAAAATTATATCTGGCATATGATGTCCTTGGCCGTCGACGCATTGTTGAAGGCGTTTACGAAAATTGGCCTCCACTCTTCCCAGCAGGTCTCTGTTGATTTGGATGATTTGTTGACGGATCGCTTCCTTCAATGCATCTAATGTACGGGGCTTGTCCTCGTAGACACGTGACTTGAGGTACCCCCATAGAAAGAAGTCACATGTGGACAAGTCAGGGGACCGAGGGGGCCATGCAATGTCACCAAATCTCGAAATGAGATGGTTGGGAAACAGGGGGCGAAGAACAGCCATTGACGCTCTGGCGGTGTGTGGCGTGGCCCCATCTTGCTGAAACCACAAATGTCGACGAGCAATACGCCTTCTTCGTAACTCAGGGATGAAAAAGGTGTTCACCATCTCAATGTAACGCCCAGATGTTATGGTAACGGTAACCCCATTTTGTTCGAAGAAATAGGGACCGATGACGCCAAACTTTCCCACCGCGCACCAAACTGTAACCTTAGGGCTATGCAGCGGTTTTTCATGGAGTTGTCGCGGATTTTCAGCAGCCCAATACCGACAGTTTTGATTGTTGACGGCCCCATTAAGGTGGAAATGGGCTTCATCACTCATTACCACCATCATGTTTTCATTCTGCTCATAAAGTGCAAGCATTTCCTGTGCAAAATTCAGTCGTTGGGGGCAATCGTTTACATTCAATTCCTGCACCATCGCTAACTTGTATGGGTGAAAATGTAATTCTTCATGCAAAATCCGTCTAACAGTACGATTGCTGATTCCGAGTGCAGCTGAATGTCTCCGAGCAGAGCGGCCTGGGCTTTGCAACATCGCTTGTCTGACCCTTTCAACGTTCTCTGGAGTACGCACAGTGCGTTGCGGCCCCTTCGGTTTTGTTTTCATTATTGAGCCTCCTGTTCGAAGATTGTTAACCCAACGTAAGATTGTGTCACGAGCGGGAACAGAGTCATTTCGATGAATGTTGAATCTGCGGCGAAACGCACGCTGAACTGCTGTCACTGACTCGCCACTCCTAACAAAATGATCATACGCGAACATGCGGTGTTCTAACGTCCACTGCTCCATGATGGCACCTGAAAGATAAAGGTGAGTGTTAGTTAAAGTTAAATGCTATGAACCCAGGAATGGAATGCTACCTACCGCACGCCCCTCCCATTCCTAATGGCCGATTACTAGCTATTCAAAAAACACTTGATTCCCGTGCCCCACCCTGTATAAATAATATTTATTTCCTAGTCATTGTGGACGCCTACTCTAAGTGGGTGGAAATTTTTCCAACCACTTCCACGACTTCGGGTGTTACTATTCGCTTACTCCGTTCAGTTTTCGCTCGATGGGGTTTACCCGTAGTCCTGGTTTCCGACAATGGTACTTGTTTTACCAGTGAGGAATTTCGTTCCTTCGTCCACCTAAATGGCATTAGACATGTCCGGTCTAGTGTTTTCCACCCGTCTACTAACGGTCTCGCGGAAAACATACTCCGTACTTTCAAGTCGGCCTTGCGTCATTCTCGTGGGGAGGAAATGCAAGTGGTGTTGGATAAATTTTTGTTTAAATATCGAATAACACCTCACACCACGACGGGGGTGTCTCCCTCTAAACTTATGATTGGCCGGGGAATTCGTTCAGTTTTCGATTTGTTACGTCCGAACGAAACGTTACAACAACGAGTTTTACGCCATCAGGAAAAACAGAAGTTGTACCACGACACTAAAAGAGGGAGAGTTATAGAAGCGCAACCTAATGATCCAGTTATGATTCGCAACTATGGGGCTGGACCAAAATGGGTTCCTGCAACTGTGCAGGAGAGAACGGGCCCTGTTTCCTTCAAGTGCCAACTAGAAGATGGTCGTTCTATTAAACGCCATCAGGACCAGATATGGGAACGTGAAGTGCAGAAGGACCAGAGTCTTCCGGAAGAGAGAACTGATCCTCCGGAAAATGGTTCAACTTGCCCGCCTATACAGGTTGCACCTAATCCTACTACATCAACCCCGCTCCGCAGGTCGTCTAGGGTCCCTCATCCCCTGACAGACTAAACTTGTAGGGGAGGAGTGAGGTGACGTGTATGTATATATATATGTATATAGTCTAAAAGTCACTAAAGGGTAAATATCACTAAATCTAAGCTGAATGGCAAGAGCAAGTCATAAACGAACCAACGCGGCTGTTCGTATTGCTTTGGTCTGGCCTAGACATGTTTTTTCCTATCTGACCTAATCTTTGGTGCTGAGTATAATTAGGTGATGTTTCTAGGGTGACAAATCGGGTAGGAAGTTGTTCGTACTTAAGTATAGTTAGGGGTAATGTCTATAGCTTCTAAATTGGTAATGTAAGAGAGAGTTAGGTAGGCTGTTTGTGGGACACAGGAATAAAACGGTAGGCTTCAAGGAATACCTAATTCAACGCACCGGTAAGTGCTTTTGATTGTTTGCTAGAACCTAAGTAACCTAACTGGGGTGTCTACCCCACGCTATCACAACCCTAAATTCGTACGAATTTCCTTGGCAACGAAACAAAAAGTTTTTTTGTTGAGCTGTGTAATGAGGGAGGCTGGCATGGAGCTTAGAAAATGGCAGACCAATAGGGTGTCCCATTTTTTACCAACTTCTTTGCTTCCCGGGTCCAACCTCCTAATGTCATTATGCCTGTCGCTCTAAGTAAGAAAATAGCAATTATTTTCCATTTTATGAAAATTTCGAACCCCCTAGGCCTACAGAACTAATTTTCCCCTTTTCTTTATAAAAAATTGTCGACTTTCGGAAGTCTTTCGGTTATATATTTCTTGCATTCAATTATAACCTCATTCGATGTACATTTTTGGATAAAAAATTAAAATAGCTATCGATTGATACCTAATTTACTATTCTTTTTTTACGAAAATAGAAAATTAAAAGTAAAAAATGTCTATTTTTTAACATTTTCTTCTACACTTTGTCTTGAATGGGATTTAGAGAATAGATGTTACCGCCACCTGTGAAACATCATCCCAATGTAGCTTCGTGGCAATGGGCCTTGGAATATATTTGAGACTCACAATATTTTCAAGGTGGAACGCCCCATCGTTTTTTTTATTCAACAAACATACAATACCTTGAACAGAAAAATTACTTAGTAAAGCAAATGAATGTATGAAATAAAATGTGAATACTGATAATGAGTGAAGCTATTCTAGAAGTTGAACTAAGGAATTCTTTTTAAAAGATGGCAACAAACTTCTTTGATATTTCACAACTTGCAGGAGTTGTTGTCTTTGTTCTTCATCTGTTGTGATACAATTTGCGAAATCTTCAATTAATTGTACTCCACGCCTGACCGCATCATTAACAACCTTAACACTGTATACAAAATTGGAGCTTTGAATAAAATCTCTGTCCTCTTTCCATGTTTTAGCAGGTTTATTTAACCATTTTCCATTGTTATGTAGAACGTCAAAGAAAAAACAAGATTTTGGTCCAGCTGGGGAAGCTAGTTTGTTTGATTTATTGATCAAAGGAAATACTGGTTCGCCACTTTTGGCATACGAGCTGTTTTTATCATTTCTATGTGATCTAATAATTTCTGTGGCAATGTTTCTTTTCTTTTCATCAGATATACGTAAAGAAAATAATGAAAATGGGATAAGCTCCTCAGTTAGGTACCAACAACGGCCTTCGAATACCTTGATTGTACGATGAGCTACATTTCTGTCCACTGTGTCACCATATATGTGAAGGTTACTAGAGAAAGTCAAATCATTGATTGCTGCATCCGACGCTTTTGGTGCTTTAAGCCATGGTTGGATATATAAAGCAGTGAATAAGCTGAACTCCTCTAAATGTTTTACATATTCTTTAGAATAATCCATTTGTTTGCTGAATGCCAGCATTTTAGCAGAATAGAGAATAGTTGCCATCCAGCGAGCATTATGAATTGCTCCCGGACGGAGCCAACGAACTCCGCTAGGTGGTATATGTCCAAGAATTTGGAGAACAACTTCTGCGCATTCTCTATAATCATCCCTGAGAAATATGTTTCCGGTATCTGTGTCGCTTAACATCTTCAAAACTTGGGTTACTCGTTGCATCTTTGATTTCATCTGTCTATGTAATTTTCAAAGTTGTATAAGGTTTTGTAACGTCCAATGTCTTCCATTTATCTCAAAACTTTAAATAACACATTTTCTGGGCCTGTGGTAGTGCCAAATATTTAAGTAAATCAGCGGCCGAGACTCTTTCGTAAATGTGATGCCTACATGCAAGCTGCATTATCTTCCTTTCTGGGAGCTCTTCTAAAATGATGCAGGCTCCATTATCCAATCTGTATTAGACGCTGTTGTATCAAAAACAGTGCACAAATGTTTTTGTCCAAGTTCCAATCTTTTGTAGCATTAAATGCGGTGTTTGCTTGCATTTTACCAGAGGAATCCGGAATAGTTGGTATAGCAAGAACTTTCCCTCAGGTGCTGAAGGGATCCCTGACACAATTACTGCTAGCCTTTCTCCAGTTTCCCCACTGTTATCAGAAACGCGCTTCCCATCCCAATGTAGAGCACAATGTTCAGGTGGCATAAACTTTTTCTTTGACCATTTTGGCTGTTTCAATCCTGCTTTTTATCCTTTGTCTGTGCATCGTTGATTTTGTTAAAGTGATATCGCTCAGGTCTTTATCGCACTGAGTTGTAATAACAGCAGCAAACCCTGTTCTTTGGTGAACAGAAAGGTTAAGACGATCTGACATATTTGAAACAATAGGATTCTGTACAATATTTTTTCTTTTGTATGAGGATTTTGATGGAGGAGGCGTATAATCCCCATCTCTAGCATATGATGTACTTGGAATAGGATTTGGTTCATTAGGAATCGATATGTCTCCTTTAATATCTGTTTTCAAGGTCATGCTCAGTTTTTCCTGTCTTTCCAGTTCCTTCTCTTTAAGTAATTTTGTACGCTTCAGTCTTTTCATCTGACTCTCAAACGTGTTTTGACAGCTTTTATCTATTGATCCTAAGCAAAGCTTTTTAGGTCCTCTTTGGTCTATTAGAAACTCTGTATCTTGCTGCTTTGTTACCGAAGTTCTTAATGGATCTTTTTTTATTATTTTTATGGCATTTTGAGAACAAATATCAAATAACCACTTTAATTCCTTCAGGAAAGATGGTCTCTTCTTATTTATTCTTTCTTCCTATGTTTTGTTTTTCGAGAAGTATTCATATTACTTTATCAAGTGTTCTGCTTTTTTTCTCAGATGGCGGCTTTTTGAAATATCTTGGCATGTGATACCGGCCCAATCCCAAAATTTTTTAACTTTTCTTAATACTTCTTGGATCACATATGACTGTGATTTCTTTTTCATAGGTCCTCTTTATAAATATAGATAGCCGTAAGACGTCGCCATTAGATGGCAAAAGAGACCCTTTCTGAGGTTCCGAATTGTGAATTAAGTTTATGAGAAGCCAATTTTCTGGCTTATCCGTGGTACGAGTTTCAACTTTTGCACAAGTCATTTTAGTCTAATCTAATCTGAAATTTGTATCATAATCATGTCATAAATCATATGATAATCATAAATCTGAAAATAAATAGAAGTACAGTTAGTACACACACACACACACACACACACGAAAGCGCTTGAGCACCATTTTGTGTTTCCTTTCCTTCGTGGTTTTATTTATCATAAATATTTTTCACGTGTTACTTTCGTGAAATAATTTTCATATATATATATATATATATATACATTCAACTGCAAAGAACACGCAGTATAAATAACGTAAAGAACGACGCTTGTATAGGAGATATTCCGCGCAAGACGAGAAAGAGAAAACAACAAATGAAAAAATGAAGTACCACCTGGGAATCGAACCCGGGATCTTCCGATTGCCGGTCAGACGCGATAACCACTACACCATGGACTTCACTCTTCCAAATGCCATAATTCCTCTACATACTCGCAGAAACCAATGCCCCAAGGGGGCACCTCCCGCATGCCGTAACATTATATACATTCAACTGCAAAGAACACGCAGTATAAATAACGTAAAGAACGACGCTTGTATAGGAGATATTCCGCGCAAGACGAGAAAGAGAAAACAACAAATGAAAAAATGAAGTACACCTGGGAATCGAACCCGGGATCTTCCGATTGCCGGTCAGACGCGATAACCACTACACCATGGACTTCACTCTTCCAAATGCCATAATTCCTCTACATACTCGCAGAAACCAATGCCCCAAGGGGGCACCTCCCGCATGCCGTAACATTATATACATTCAACTGCAAAGAACACGCAGTATAAATAACGTAAAGAACGACGCTTGTATAGGAGATATTCCGCGCAAGACGAGAAAGAGAAAACAACAAATGAAAAAATGAAGTACCACCTGGGAATCGAACCCGGGATCTTCCGATTGCCGGTCAGACGCGATAACCACTACACCATGGACTTCACTCTTCCAAATGCCATAATTCCTCTACATACTCGCAGAAACCAATGCCCCAAGGGGGCACCTCCCGCATGCCGTAACATTATATACATTCAACTGCAAAGAACACGCAGTATAAATAACGTAAAGAACGACGCTTGTATAGGAGATATTCCGCGCAAGACGAGAAAGAGAAAACAACAAATGAAAAATGAAGTACCACCTGGGAATCGAACCCGGGATCTTCCGATTGCCGGTCAGACGCGATAACCACTACACCATGGACTTCACTCTTCCAAATGCCATAATTCCTCTACATACTCGCAGAAACCAATGCCCCAAGGGGGCACCTCCCGCATGCCGTAACATTATATACATTCAACTGCAAAGAACACGCAGTATAAATAACGTAAAGAACGACGCTTGTATAGGAGATATTCCGCGCAAGACGAGAAAGAGAAAACAACAAATGAAAAAATGAAGTACCACCTGGGAATCGAACCCGGGATCTTCCGATTGCCGGTCAGACGCGATAACCACTACACCATGGACTTCACTCTTCCAAATGCCATAATTCCTCTACATACTCGCAGAAACCAATGCCCCAAGGGGCATCTCCCGCATGCCGTAACATTATATACATTCAACTGCAAAGAACACGCAGTATAAATAACGTAAAGAACGACGCTTGTATAGGAGATATTCCGCGCAAGACGAGAAAGAGAAAACAACAAATGAAAAAATGAAGTACCACCTGGGAATCGAACCCGGGATCTTCCGATTGCCGGTCAGACGCGATAACCACTACACCATGGACTTCACTCTTCCAAATACCATAATTCCTCTACATACTCGCAGAAACCAATGCCCCAAGGGGGCACCTCCCGCATGCCGTAACATTATATACATTCAACTGCAAAGAACACGCAGTATAAATACTCGCATTGGTTTCTGCGAGTATGTAGAGGAATTATGGCATTTGGAAGAGTGAAGTTCATGGTGTAGTGGTTATCGCGTCTGACCGGCAATCGGAAGATCCTGGGTTCGATTCCCAGGTGGTACTTCATTTTTTCATTTGTTGTTTTCTCTTTCTCGTCTTGCGCGGAATATCTCCTATACAAGCGTCGTTCTTTACGTTATTTATACTGCGTGTTCTTTGCAGTTGAATGTATATAATGTTGGCATGCGGGAGGTGCCCCCTTGGGGCATTGGTTTCTGCGAGTATGTAGAGGAATTATGGCATTTGGAAGAGTGAAGTCCATGGTGTAGTGGTTATCGCGTCTGACCGGCAATCGGAAGATCCTGGGTTCGATTCCCAGGTGGTACTTCATTTTTTCATTTGTTGTTTTCTCTTTCTCGTCTTGCGCGGAATATCTCCTATACAAGCGTCGTTCTTTACGTTATTTATACTGCGTGTTCTTTGCAGTTGAATGTATATAATGTTACGGCATGCGGGAGGTGCCCCTTGGGGCATTGGTTTCTGCGAGTATGTAGAGGAATTATGGCATTTGGAAGAGTGAAGTCAATGGTGTAGTGGTTATCGCGTCTGACCGGCAATCGGAAGATCCCGGGTTCGATTCCCAGGTGGTACTTCATTTTTTCATTTGTTGTTTTCTCTTTCTCGTCTTGCGCGGAATATCTCCTATACAAGCGTCGTTCTTTACGTTATTTATACTGCGTGTTCTTTGCAGTTGAATGTATATAATGTTACGGCATGCGGGAGGTGCCCCCTTGGGGCATTGGTTTCTGCGAGTATGTAGAGGAATTATGGCATTTGGAAGAGTGAAGTCCATGGTGTAGTGGTTATCGCGTCTGACCGGCAATCGGAAGATCCCGGGTTCGATTCCCAGGTGGTACTTCATTTTTTCATTTGTTGTTTTCTCTTTCTCGTCTTGCGCGGAATATCTCCTATACAAGCGTCGTTCTTTACGTTATTTATACTGCGTGTTCTTTGCAGTTGAATGTATATAATGTTACGGCATGCGGGAGGTGCCCCCTTGGGGCATTGGTTTCTGCGAGTATGTAGAGGAATTATGGCATTTGGAAGAGTGAAGTCCATGGTGTAGTGGTTATCGCGTCTGACCGGCAATCGGAAGATCCCGGTTCGATTCCCAGGTGGTACTTCATTTTTTCATTTGTTGTTTTCTCTTTCTCGTCTTGCGCGGAATATCTCCTATACAAGCGTCGTTCTTTACGTTATTTATACTGCGTGTTCTTTGCAGTTGAATGTATATAATGTTACGGCATGCGGGAGGTGCCCCTTGGGGCATTGGTTTCTGCGAGTATGTAGAGGAATTATGGCATTTGGAAGAGTGAAGTCCATGGTGTAGTGGTTATCGCGTCTGACCGGCAATCGGAAGATCCCGGGTTCGATTCCCAGGTGGTACTTCATTTTTTCATTTGTTGTTTTCTCTTTCTCGTCTTGCGCGGAATATCTCCTATACAAGCGTCGTTCTTTACGTTATTTATACTGCGTGTTCTTTGCAGTTGAATGTATATAATGTTACGGCATGCGGGAGGTGCCCCCTTGGGGCATTGGTTTCTGCGAGTATGTAGAGGAATTATGGCATTTGGAAGAGTGAAGTCCATGGTGTAGTGGTTATCGCGTCTGACCGGCAATCGGAAGATCCCGGGTTCGATTCCCAGGTGGTACTTCATTTTTTCATTTGTTGTTTTCTCTTTCTCGTCTTGCGCGGAATATCTCCTATACAAGCGTCGTTCTTTACGTTATATATATATATATATAATGGTTTTATACAGCTTTAGGGTCAGAAATGGAGAAGAAAATGTTAAAAAATTAACATTTTTGCCTTTTAATTTTATATTTTGGTAAAAGCATAGTAAATTAGGTATCAATCGATAGTATTTTAATTTTCTTTCTAAAACTGTACATCGAATGAGGTTATAATAAAATGCAAGAAATATATAACCGGAAGACTTCGAAAAATCGACAATTTTTTATAAAGAAAAGGGGAAAATTAGTTTTGCAGGCCAAGGGGGTTTCGAAATTTTCAGCAAATGGAAAATAATTGCTATTTTCTTACTTAGAGAGATAGGCATAACGATATTAGGAGGTTGGACCCGGGAAACAAAGAAGTTGGCAAAAAATGGGACACCCTACAGACCAATCATTCTCAGTTACAACAGTTCATGAGTCAGTCCTGAGTAGGACCTGATGCAGCAGAAAGTATTGAGGATTCTGGTATCAAGGAATTGTGGTCAATAGACACGAAGGTGCTAGGCATTGTTTGGCAGTAAGGAGAGGATTTGTTTACCTTCAATGGGAAATTTTTAGTAGAGCTGGCTGAGAATGAGACAAGGTGGACAAAACGTACAGCTCTTAGTTTAGCTTCGAAGGTCTTTGATTCTCTTGGATTCCTGGCTCCATTTGTGATAAAGTAAAATGTCTGGTTTCAGAGCCTCTGGAAAATTGGACTTTGTTGGGAGCAAGAGTTACCCGATCATATGGTGGTAAAGTGGAAATATTGGTTCAAAGAATTGGCACATCTTGGAGACATTGAAATCCCAAGATGGTACTTTGGAGAGTTGAACAATAGTCCAGATAATTTGGAGTTGCACATCTTTTGTGATGCAAGTGAGGAAACCTATGCAACTTGTATTTATATAGGAGACACATTTGAAGAGGAAGTAAGTTACAGTTTGGTTGCTGCAAAGAACAGAATAGCACCTTTAAAAAGGCTTTCTATTCCAAGGTTGGAATTGATGGGTGCAGTCATTGCTAGTCGGCTTGCAGTTACAGTGCAAAACTCTTTGTGCCTTTATGAAATTCCAAACTATTATTGAAAGACTCCACTATAGTTTGGCACTGGTTGAGAAGCAAGGCAAGGAAATGGAAACCATTTTTTGCCAATAGGGTGGAGGAAAATGATCCACTGAGTACGTAGGTAGTTAATCTAACAATTATTAAACTCCTTTTATGTCAATAACTGGGTGGATGAAACCAATTGGTTGCTCACCAGAGTTATTCTCCACATTAGTATTTATATACTGTGTGATAGGACGTGCTCGGTAATAGATATACATTACCGATCAACCAACCAAAAAAAAACCAAGAGGACGCTGGTGGAAAAAGGCGCGGGAAGAACGGAAAAGAAGGAACGGGTGAACAAGACGGAACGGAGAGAAGGAAGAGGCCAAACAACGGAAAAAGATCCCCACCAGCAAGTACGCTCTCAAAAATTGAGAAAGGAGAAGAGGGCCTGTCTAATAACACTCAGTGTTAGAAAATCTAGAAGAGGAAGAACCATTGTTGTCCCAAGGCGATATGATGACTAAGCTGATTGATGCAGCATTGCTTGTATATATTAAGTTAAGGTGTATATATATCCATCTCATAATTGTAAGGTTAGTGAAAAATTCACTTAATAAGAGTTAGCATTTTTGGGCTCTTGTGGCATCAGTGTTTGGGACGCTGGTGGCATCATTTGGGGCGCTGCGCGTCTTTTCTACTCGTTTGTGGGATGTCGTACGTACAGGGTGTGGTCTGATAGACATTAGAGAGCTCTCTTGCAATTCAGTTTGGTTGTTTAGATACAAGATTGTTGCACCGTGCAATAGTCCAGGTTGCGTTGTTGTTGCAAGGTTGAGAAAGAAGACCATAAATAGTACCCCTTTTGTTTACATTAAATTAATGTAACAAAGGTCTAAAGTAGGCCCGCATCGAGTCAGCAACCCTGAGGTTACCCTGAGGTAGGACCTAATAGGATCTCAAATCCGTAAGTTTTAATTTAGCTTAACTTGGGCTTCAGGTAGAACTGGCCCTTTAGAATTTGGCCGTTCACGGCTCAGCTGGGATTTTGAACCCGACAAATAAATAAAATAACATGGTCCTTCAGAACCGGATTCTACACCAAGACTGAGTCAGTGACTATTTTTCGGCAAAGTTCTGATTGTGCAAATTGTAGCACAAGTTAGGCCTAGACGGGTTGAGTATTATTGACTTAAGGTCCCAGGGTAAAAAGTTTGGTCGCCCAATTGCGAAACTTGGCCAGTCGTCTGTCTTTGTTTTGGCCTACATTTTACCGGTTTGGTTAATTTTGGGTTATTATTGAATTAAGGTCCCAGGGTAAAAAGTTTGGTCGCCCAATTGCGAAACTTGGCCAGTCGTCTGTCGTTGTTTTGGCCTACATTTTACCGGTTTGGTTAATTTTGGGTTATTATTGAATTAAGGTCCCTGGGTAGAAAGTTTGGTCGCCCAATTGCTAAACTTGGCCAGTCGTCTGTCGTCGTTTTGGCCTACATTTTACCGGTTTGGTTAATTTGAGTTATTATTGAATTAAGGTCCCAGGGTAGAAAGTTTGGTTGCCCAATTGCGAAACTTGGCCAGTCGTCTGTCGTTGTTTTGGCCTACATTTTACCGGTTTGGTTAATTTTGGGTTATTATTGAATTAAGGTCCCAGGGTAGAAAGTTTGGTCGCCCACTTGCTAAACTTCGCCAGTCGTCTGTCGTCGTTTTGGCCTACATTTTACCGGTTTGGTTAATTTTGGGTTATTATTGAATTAAGGTCCCAGGGTAGAAAGTTTGGTTGCCCAATTGCTAAACTTGGCCAGTCGTCTGTCGTCGTTTTGGCCTACATTTTACCGGTTTGGTTAATTTTGGGTTATTATTGAATTAAGGTCCCAGGGTAGAAAGTTTGGTTGCCCAATTGCGAAACTTGGCCACTTGTCTGTCGTGGTTTTTGGCCTACATTTACCAGTTTGGTTAATTTGGTTTATTATTTGTAGGCGAAGGTTGCAGACCAGTGCGCCAGTTACTTGGGTGGAAAATTTAGTATTCCATACTGGTGTTGGTTAGTACCCCACCTAGCAATTCAGTTTATTTGAAAGTAAAATTTGCGTTTGATCAGTTTGGTTAAGTATTTCTGCCAATTCAGCTTATTTGGCATTGAGCCCAATTGTTGTTTGTATTGAAGATGAGTGCATCTGAATTGAACAAATTTATAAAAAGGAGAAGCGCCTACAAAGGTCTAGTTACAAAGGTCATTGCCACTATAGATTCTGCCATAGAGCAAGAGGATTTACGCTTAGTGACTGCGCAGCTTTCCATATTAGAAACTAAAAAGGTTGCTCTAAGTGAGGTAAATGTTAAAATTGAGGCTCTTATAGAAGAGGATGAAATAGAAAATAACATAATTTACTTTGAAGAGATTATTGATGATATAATTAACGTAGGCCTCCGAGCAAAAGAGTTTAGTAGCTCAGTACAGTTAGAGACTAGGTCTGATAATGAAACACAACACTCAACAAATGATGTTTGTGAAGTTAAGGTTAACAGATCTGTAGTTCAATTACCGAGGCTTGTACTCAAAACATTTTCTGGGAGTATTCAGGAATGGCAAGGATGGGCAGACAGTTTTCAATCAGCAGTTCATTCTAGTCAAGTGTTAAGTGCCGTGGAGAAGTTTAATTATTTGCGGTCCCTCTTGGAAGGGGAGGCAGCAAAGACTATAGCAGGATTAGCATTAACAGAGGCTAATTATAATGTGGCTTGGGATATATTAAAGAAACGGTTTGGTAAGCCAGAGATCTTAATTAAAAGCCACCTCCGTGCACTTTTAGCTATACCTCCTGTTAATAATCCTAATAGTGTCAAGGAGTTACGGCAGTTATATGATGAATTTGAAATTAGAACTAGGTCCCTGGACAACTTGGGTGTAGGAATGGAAAACTATGGTATAATGTTGGTTCCACACTAGAGTCTAAAGTGCCTAGCTCAATTTTGCTTGAATTAAGTAGGGGACACTCTGCAGAACATGTGTACATCCCCCTTCAGCAGATGTTAAGTCTTTTAGGCACAGAATTAGCAAGACGAGAGGGAGTTGAGTTTGCACAGTGGGATGGTAAACAAGGGGACAAAGGCAGGCACAGCACCAAAGTTTCCACAAAAAGGAATAGCCCAGGTACAGTGTCAGCTCTACATGCCTCCTCTGAGAATAAATTAAAGGGAATCAAAGAATGCATATTTTGCGAAGGCAACCACAAGTCATATAAATGTGAGGTGGCTGAGGCCTTACCTTTTGAGGAGAGAAAGGACAGGGTAACTAAGTCCACAGCATGTTTTAAATGTTTTTTGAAAAGTCATAGAGCAAGGTTTTGTAAGTTTAAAATTTTGTGCAAAAAATGTCATGGTAGGCATCAGCCATTATTGTGTGAAAACACTCTTAGTAGGCCTACCCCAGAAGTAGAGACATCAGTGGCACATGCCACTGCTATGCAAGGGAGTAAAAGTAAAGGGGGATTATTGCAAACAACTGCAGCTTTATAAATTGGGAATGAGGGAGAAGCTACTGTAAGAGTGTTGTTTGATAGTGGTAGCCAGTGTAGTTTTATTAAGACCAGAATTTCCAGAAAATTGAAGTTTAAAGAACTTAAGAGGGAAAATTTAAGAATTTCTGGGTTTGGGGGTTCCGTTCAAAACCGAACCAAATTTAAGAAGGTAGACGTTCTGATTAAAGGGTTGTTACCGCAAAGTCCCACTATCAAGGTCCAAGCTGTAGAGATTGAGGAACTTTGTACTCCAGTCACTACTTGTTTAGATATGGCATGTGTCCAAGAATTGCAAGTTAAAGGAATTAATTTGGGCAATAATAAGTTTGAGGGAACAGAAGCTATTAGTCTTTTGATTGGAGCTGACTATTATTGGGACTTCATCACTGGTAATATTGTCCGTACATCTCAAGGCCCGGTAGCTATTGAAAGTAAGCTAGGCTGGATGCTACATGGTAGTTATTGCAATGAAATGGAAGTTAAGGCTCTTTTTGTTAAGATTGAGGAGAACAACCATGGCCTGGAAAGGCATTTGAAAGCGTTTTGGGAACTTGAATCTATTGGCATAAAGGACAACCAGGCAAGTACAGTGAACAATGATGTTTTAGAGCAATTTGAAAAAGGGATTGGGTTTAGAGATGGTTGCTATGAAGTTGGCCTACCATGGAAAGATTCTTGCAAACCCGGTTCAAACCTTCAGCTAGCTAATCGGAGGTTGGAGACTTCATTGTACAGGCTAAGAAAAAATGAGTTGTTGTTAATTGAATACGATGAGGCCATCCTAAGTTATGTAAGGGAGGGCTATGCTGAAAGGGTGCAAGGTGAGCTGGTGAGCCAGGAGGCACATTATCTGCCACACCATGCAGTGGTACGGCGAGACAAAACTACCACCAAACTGAGGGTAGTTTTTGATGGCTCAGCCAAGGACAAAGGTGGTGTGTCCTTGAATAACTGTTTGGACGCTGGGCCAAATTTAAATGTAGATTTATTTTCCTTGTTACTGAGATTCAGGTTTGGTAGAGTAGCATTGACTGCAGATGTGAAGCAAGCCTTTTTGCGGATAAAGTTAAAACCAGAGGACAGAGATGCAGTAAGGTATCTGTGGGTGGATACGAAAGACTTGTTGGAAAATGAACCTAAGGTTCAAGCATATAGAATGAAGTCAGTGTTGTTTGGCCTCAGCTCTAGTCCATTTCTGTTGGCAGCTACTATGCAGTACCTTTTTAAGAAATATTCTGAAGTCTATCCTAACACCATTGAACACATAAGGAAGAATTTTTATGTTGATGATTTGCTGTGTTCCGTGGATAATACAGAAATGGCTAAACAGATAGTCATGGAGGCTAGAGCTATAATGAGGGAGGCTGGCATGGAGCTTAGAAAATGGCAGACCAATCATTCGCAATTACAAGAGTTTATGAGTCATTCCTGTGTAGTACCTGATGCAGCAGAAAGTATTGAGGATTCTGGTATTAAGGAGTTGTGGGCAATAGATGCAAAGGTGCTAGGCATTGTTTGGCAGCAAGATGATGATTTGTTACCTTCAATGGGAAATCTTTAGTAGAGCTGGCTGAGAATGAGACAAGGTGGACAAAACGTACAGCTCTTAGTTTGGCTTCAAAAGTCTTTGATCCTCTTGGATTCCTGGCTCCATTTGTGATAAAGTAAAAAATTTGGTTTCAGAGCCTCTGGGAAATTGGACTTGGTTGGGACCAAGAGTTACCTGATCATATGGTGGTAAGGTGGAAATATTGGTTCAAAGAATTGGCACATCTTGGAGACATTGAAATCCCAAGATGGTACTTTGGAGAGTTGAACAATAGTCCAGACAATTTGGAGCTGCACATCTTTTGTGATGCAAGTGAGGAAGCCTATGCAACTTGTATTTATATAAGAGGCGCATTGCAAGAGGAAGTAAGTTGCAGGTTGGTTGCTGCAAAGAGCAGAGTAGCACCTTTGAAAAGGCTTTCGGTTCCAAAGTTGGAATTGATGGGTGCCGTTATTGCTAGTCGGCTTGCAATTACAGTGCGAAAGTCTTTGGCCCTCTATGAAATTCCAAGCTATTATTGGACAGACTCCACTATAGTTTGGCACTGGTTAAGAAGTCAGGCAAGGAAATGGAAACCATTTGTTGCCAATAGGGTGGAGGAAATTCAAGCGCACACAGATCCCAAGCAATGGAAGCATTGTCCAGGCATCCAAAACCCCGCTGATTTACCAACACGAGGAATTTCAGTGAAAGATCTTTCACAGTCAAGTTTGTGGTGGAATGGGCCAGAGTGGCTAAAACTTGGAAGTGAAAACTGGCCTTCTAAGCAGCCTATTGTAGGAGAATGCCAGGCTGAAGAAGCATGGGTGAGTGAGGTGAGAAAATGCGCTGTGAACAGTTGTCAAGTTATGCAGCAGGACCCCATATTGAGGCTTGAGGACATTAGCAGTCTGAAAAGATTGTTAAGAGTGACAGCATGGGTATATAGATTTACCAACAACATTAAGGGAGAAAAGAAGGGAAGGAATTCTGAACAGTAATGAGATTCAGCAAGCCAGGAAATACTGGGTGGTATATATGCAGAAGGAAAAATTTGGTGAAGAGAGAGAATTGCTCACCAGCCATCCATTACAGGTTCTACCAACACATTCTGCGCTCAAGGTTTTGGATGTGTTTTTGGATCAGGATTTATTGAGAGTAGGAGGTAGACTACAGTTTTCTGGGCTTCCAGAGGAGAAAGACATCCAATTTTGCTACCTTCTGGGGGAATTTTGTGGGCCTTTTGATCCTGGATACTCATCATAAGCTGTTACATACGGGAGTTAGAGAAGTGATAATAGAGATTAGACAACAATTTTGGATTCCCAAAATTAGACAAGTAGTAAAAAAGGTCTTGCATAAATGTGTGGTTTGCAAGCGTTGGAGTGCAAAGCCTTATTATGAAAAGGTGGCTCCACTTCCAAGAGAACGGTGTGTCTATACTGCCCCATTTGATGTAGTGGGAGTAGACTTTGCAGGGCCAGTCTATGTGTATGAGCGAGGGGAGTCTAACAAAGGTTATATATGTCTTTTCACCTGTGCTACCACCATAGCAATCCATTTGGAGTTGGTAAGCAACTTAAGTAGTGATGTATTTCTTTTGGCCTTTAAAAGGTTTGTGAACAGAAGGGGTTTCCCAAATAAAATCATATCGGATAATGCAAAAAACCTTCAAAAAGGCTGCAAAGGAACTCCACGAAATTTGGTCCTTGCTAAAAGAGGAAGGATTCCAATCCTACTTTTCACACCAAGGGGTACAGTGGGAGTTTATTGTTGAGAGAGCACCATGGTGGGGAGGATTTTGGGAAAGACTAGTGAGAAGTGTAAAGTGTCCATTAAAGAAACTTTTAGCTAATGATCATTTGAGCAAAGAAGAATTCTGCACTGTTTTATGTGAAGTAGAAGCAATGGTGAACAGTAGGCCTATCACTTTTGTTTACAACAGTATGCAGGATGCAGAGCCATTGACACCAAATCATTTTCTTTGTGGTAAACGATTAACATCAAGCCCTGTGTGCCAGAAGACTTGCAGCCTATTCAGAGCACTCAAGGAGAGTTAACCAGACGGTTCAGGTACCTTGAAGAGCTACAAGATCAGTTATGGAAGAGGTGGCAGATGGAATACTTGCCAGAACTCAATTATTACCCATCAGGCAAGGTAAAGGGCTCCAATGCAAATTGTATCAAGGTGGGAGACGTGGTAATGATTGGGGATGAAAGACCAAGGCAATGCTGGAAGCTTGGCATAATTGAAGAGTTGTTTGTTGGCAAAGACAATTTAGTTAGGTCTGCACTGGTAAAGACTTCAGGAGGAAAGTTAAAGAGACCTATACAAAAACTCTATGCTTTAGAAATCAGCAAAAACACAGATAGTCAAGATGAAACATTTGAGTTACAGCCTCATGGAGAAGGCTTGGCTAACCTTGCGGAAGGTAACGACAACAATGCCTCTTCGGTGGGGAGTGTTAGAAAATCTAGAAGAGGAAGAACCATTGTTGTCCCAAGGCGATATGATGACTAGCTGATTGATGCAGCATTGCTTGTATATATTAAGTTAAGGTGTATATATATCCATCTCATAATTGTAAGGTTAGTGAAAAATTCACTTAATAAGAGCTAGCATTTTTGGGCTCTTGTGGCATCAGTGTTTGGGACGCTGGTGGCATCATTTGGGGCGCTGCGCGTCTTTTCTACTCGTTTGTGGGATGTCATACGTACAGGGTGTGGTCTGATAGACATTAGAGAGCTCTCTTGCAATTCAGTTTGGTTGTTTAGATACAAGATTGTTGCACCGTGCAATAGTCCAGGTTGCGTTGTTTGTTGCAAGGTTGAGAAAGAAGACCATAAATAGTACACTTTTGTTTACATTAAATTAATGTAACAAAGGTCTAAAGTAGGCCCGCATCGAGTCAGCAACCCTGAGGTTACCCTGAGGTAGGACCTAATAGGATCTCAAATCCGTAAGTTTTAATTTAGCTTAACTTGGGCTTCAGGTAGAACTGGCCCTTTAGAATTTGGCCGTTCACGGCTCAGCTGGGATTTTGAACCCGACAAATAAATAAAATAACACTCAGTAAGTGATCAGTTGTGTTTTTTAACCCAGTTTGGGGACATAATATAAGCTGGGTCAGTAAAATTAGGCCTACATTGTGGTCTAAGACCTAGCATCAACTCATAGCTTAACAAAGGCTAAGGTAAATTACCCTAACCTAATTTGGTGAGGAATCCTACTGTGGACCTCAATTTACTCTGCCCGCTCTGGACCATTTTCTGAATCTCTAGGCTGACCCCTACAAGGCTAGGCTTAATCTACTCTATAGTCAGACGAGATATTAGGGGTGGGTTAATTGGGGACCAATTCATACAGAGCATTTTTCACATTGGTGGCCTGTCGGGGAATTTACATACTTTAGGCTTAACCTTACTTAACAAAATTGCAGAATTAGGCTAAATGGTCTAGCTTAAACCTAACCTAATCAAGCCTAAAGTAACAAACTTGCCTAATTAGGTCTACAACCTAGGGCCTAACTAGGAAACATTTATATTTAAGGAGTCCCATTCTTTTATAAGCTTAGAACTGAGTGGCACATAAATACTTTGGGGGGATTTTAAAATTTAAAACTTGACTGTTTTGTCTGATTACTCACTTTATTTGATCTCTCATCTCTGATAATTTCTTCTTGCCCTATATTTCATTACGATCCCCAGTTAAACAATTTTGACTTAAACATGGACAGTGAGGAATTGAAACAATTAAAAAAGAAAAAGAGGGGAAAGTTGGGTGCTGTTACTAAGGCCATCAACACTTTTAACAATATTATACAACCAGGCAAGGAAGATTTAGAGTATGTAATTCTTAAATTGGATAACTTTAAGAAGGATATAATAGCCATTGATGAGAGTATTTCAAAGTTAATTGAACCTGAATTGGCTGATGAACAACTTATAGATCTTTACTCTGATAATGAGCATCAGGTAATCTCAATTGAACAGCACATAAGGAGATTACAGTCTCGTTTGACCGACTTAACACTAAAAAAAGCCTATTTCTGATTTTAACAAAGTAGAGCTAACCTTCAACAAAATTTAAGTGACATGCCAAATCCCGAGTCACAAGAATTTAGGGCTAAGTTACCTACTTTGCTAGTACCAACATTTGATGAGGACACGGTACAATTCCCATCTTTTATTGAAAAATTTGAGAGTTCAATAGGTAATAAACCTTATATTCCAACTGCTGATAAGTTTAGCTACTTAACTAGTTTCCTTAAAGGTCCAGCCTATAACATGATAGCCTATTTACCAGCTGTGAATGATTCATATGAAGTAGCTATTGATCTCTTGAAACGTAATTACATTAATAAAGATGAGATTATATTTGAATTATCTCAACAAATTATTGATTTTGCACCCGTAAAAGATAACCATAGTGATATGGAAAATTTTTATTCAAAATTAGAAGCTATTATGGGACATCTGGTTAGCAATGAGATAGATGTTAAAGCGTCATCTTGGCTTATACAAGGCGCAGTTCTTAGGTGCCTTCCTTTGAGGATTAAAGATGTTTTAGTTCAAAAGACGGGAGAAAATTATCTTAATCTTGAAAACATCAGAAAACACTTTCCAACTATCCTAACTAATTTCAAATTGAGAAATAGTTCAACACAAAATAAGACCCAGACTATGGATAAACCAAAGACTATCCCCAGAGACCAACTAGCTACAGCCAAACAGACAAAACTTGATACTGTAGAATCAAATGTGACCAACTGTAACACACGAACACCTACATTACAGAATTTTAATGTAACTGCTGCCTCAACTTACACACCACATTGTAAATTTTGTGCAAGTGATGAACACAGTAGTACTGGGTGTGACAAATATTCAGACTTTAACTCAAGATCTAGAAGATGTGAACAGTTGAACCTATCTAAAAAGTGTACTGGCCAGGGACATTATAAGAAAGACTGTAAATCTAGGTTAAGATTCAATTGTAAGTTTTGTAAAGGTTCACGACATGTCTCATCAATGTGTGATTCACTGAAGTGTCCAAATAACAATACTCAAACTCAAAAGATACTTCCTCCAAACAAAGATAATTAAGAAAATGCCACTTTCATGGGACATTCTGTTTGTTCAAACAACGTAACAAAAAACACTGAGGTTCTTTTACCAACTATTACTTTGGACTTAGTGAATGGTGAGGGTAGCACCACTCCGGTGAGATGTCTTATAGACTCTTCTTCTCAACAAACATTTGTTTCGCAAAATTTAGTTAATAAATTGGGTTTGACACCAAACCCGAATGAACAAGAACTAAATATCACATCCTTTGTTAAGGATGATCTCAAACAAAAATAGCTATAAGACAATTGACCTGGAATTACATGTAGAAAATGAATTAGAAAAAAATTAAAACAGTCATTATTCCAAAAGTAGGACAAAACAAACTGGTTGTACCCAAACTAGAACAAACCATCAATCATTTGAGGAAACAGTACAATATAGCTGATAGACATATCACAAACAACACAGTAGCCAGAGATGGGCAAGATCACCAACTTTGGTGATCTTGAAGATCAAGATCAGATCACCAGAAAAATGTGATCTTGAAGATCAAGATCAGATCACCAGAAAAATGTGATCTTGAAGATCCAGATCAAGATCGTGATCTTGAAGATCACTTTTCAAGATCACTTTTTAAGATCACTTTTATATGAATTGAAAAAAGTTGTACTCTTGTAGAGTAAACAAAAACAAATTATTTTGTTAATCACTCCTGAAAAGTATCACTCCTAATACTCCCCTGAGGGCTGAGGCAATACAAGCATCGCATCCTACCCATGTCACCTGATCTAAACCACGGGGATTGACGATTCCCCTTTCAGTTTTTCAGGTGGTAAACTTAAAACTTAGTATTATCATAACTTATCAGCAAAGAAAAAACTATTAAATGACCTACATATAGTTTTTAGTTCTATTTTTCTCAATTCTCATTTCACCAGGTCCATAACCCATATCAATGAATGGTCAGCATATATAAGTAAACATTTTTTACATAGAATTTAATTTTACAGTTTTACTGCAGTACGCAATTACTGACAATATAAGGGTAAAAACCGCAAGTTAAGAGTGTTAATTTAATGTTCAACCGCTGTATACATTTGCTTTCAGCAAAACCAATTGTTCAAAGTTACCATCCGAGAGACGACTTCGTTTGGGGCTATGAACCATGCCAGCAAACGAAAACAACCGTTCCACTGGTGCAGAGGAAGGTAGCGTGGTGTTATACCTCTTGAAGATCTTCTTTATAGCAGGATACCTATCTAAAGAGTCGAGTGCCTTACTGGTGTCCTGCAAATAATTGAGGACTTCCAAGTCTTCCTTGTTTTTAGGAGCAGAGAATGAGCCGTCCATAGTTCTGAAGAAATCGTCTTCAGATGATGAGTCTGAGTTCACCGAACTATTACCACTGCTGTCAGAATTACAATTTCTTACAGCCATTTGCAGCTTGTCTTTTACTTGAGACTTGATTGCTTCATGATCGCCGAAATTAGGCCCTTGCAACAATGATATCCATCTAAGTTTGAAATACGGATGAGATACTGAGGCCAAAACGGCATCAGTTACCTCGGGGCTCAACGACAAAAAATGACCAAATCTGGCATTGAAGCCAGAGACGACTGCTGCCAGTAATGGCATGCAGTGTCTCAAGCGCAGGTCGTTTGGTTGGATAGGCTCCAATCTTGCGAGGGCATCTTGAGTCACTAGGACTGTTGGAAGAAGACAACCGTAGTAGCATTCTTTCTCTGCCTGTAATTTGTTGAGGGCTGCTGCAATTGGTTTTAGAACAGACAAATATTCTGAAATAAATTCCAATTCATTGTCTTTGAGGATGGGTAGATTCAGTTCTTCAAGAGCTACATTCACGTCGTTCTTATGTTTATATATTTGGCTTAATGAGTCGTACATTGAGTTCCATCGGGTGACGCATGGGTACCTAAATTGGACGCCAGTTATTTCCTGTATTTTTTCTGCTGACTTGGGTTTACCAGCAGCATTCCACAGCGCCGAACATTTTCCCATTGCAGAATGCTTTATCTTCTTTAGTCCAAGTGAATTCAGTCCTTTATCTGCATCAGTTGTTGCTACCAAGTTCAATGTGTGGGAGGCACATCGAATATGGGATGATAGTTTCACTGACTCCTCTCCATGCTCTCCTGAATGTTCAGGAAAGTTGCTGATGATAACCTCATCTGAATCTTTTTCATCATCATCTTCATCTGCATCATCTTCATCAATGTCGTCAGTACGATTCTGAACACGAACACCGAACTCTTTAAAGCATTTCACCATGTTCGATGCATTGTCGGTGACTGTAGATACAACTTTTCTATAAGATAAACCATGCTCCGAGTTGATCCTGTCCAATATTCCAGCAATTTTATCAAAGCTATGTGTTCCACGAAATCTTCGGCATGCCAGTGCAGCTGATCCTCGCGACAAGTCATCATTGATCTGTAATGTAAGAATATAAAATCAATGTTTGTATGAACATTTTTTAAGCTTAATTTAATAATATTGGTTAGACACGCACCAGCTAAACTGCGCCACCAAACATTGAAGAGAAGAACTATGTGATATAAAGGAGGCAATTCAGCGATGAGTCGCCTACCATACCACCACATCAGTGACCCATCCCATAAGAGCAAAATGTGGAAGAGTCCATATTCACAGCCTGTGAATATGGACTCTTCCACATTTTGCTGTGAATCAGATACAATGACAGATGACAGAATCAGTGAATTAGTGTGAAATTACTGTGAATCACAGCAAAATGAAGACTCACCAAATTAATGAATGAGGAACACATGTCGAATAATTGAAAAGATTATACTATAAGTCTATCAGACTATCAGTCTATCACCAATGGTCAATTTATCGATTATATAAAAATAATACACTAAATCAATAGCATACCCAATGCGCAGTGACTCCCATGAAACTGCGGTGATTAGTTGACCATATGTCGCATGTAACACACACATGGTCAACTGCTGCCAGTTTTGCTTGTATGTCTTCCTTCATTGTACTGGTTGTTGTTGCAAGAGATCTAGCCAGGGTGCGTCTAGATGGCACCTGAACAGCCGGGTTGACGTCTGAAAAAATATTTAAAAATTAAAACAAATACAATAGATTAGCTATGGAAAAAATATCAAAATATTTAGCTAGGCTAGCGATAGTCTAATGTTCATACAAATAATATGATTAATTATTTTAATCAGATATTAGCTATGGAAAAAATAGCAAAATATTTGAGTTATACTAACATGAAAGAAGATCCTTAAATTCATGTAGTTCAACTAGGCTCAATGGTAGGAGCCCATTAGCCACAAGCGAGAGAATCTTCTTTTCAAGGATATCCTTGCATATTGGTGGTCCTGGTTTTTGCTTGGAAATGTGGAACATGCTTAGTGTTGACTGCTTGGCAATTTTGGCAGGGCCAGCATTGCTGCCGCTGGCATCTTCTTCTTTAGCTGGACGCTTGCGAGATTTCTTCTCCGATTCATATTCACCCAAAAGATCCGAATGTAGTTTCTGCACAAGAAAATAAATTATTATCATGCGGAGAGACTTCTTGAACACCCTGTATAATATTTATCAGAGTATCAAACTTCTAGTTGAAATTAATACTTAACAAGATTCTAAAATTTTGTTATCTTTAACTAAAATTATTTTCACCATGATCAGTGCATTTTTATCCTATGTTAAATTGAAAGCCGAATTTCGTCCTTCAGTAACTAAATAGGAGAAATTACAGACATGGATCAGACAGAGAGAAAGACAGATACACCTGGCGTTTTATTATAGTTGGATATCGGCAGTTTTTAATGTAGTTACTAGTCCATAATCTATTAATATCTGAAGTGCACAATATATTCAAATGGACGTCTATGTAAATGTAGCATTAGTCTTGTATGGCACCAGTCACTTAAAATATGACTTGAACCATTATGTTAATGTTGCTACTTACTACTTAGTTACTAAGTAGTACTAACCCTGAGGTGCCTCAGAAGATTGCTTGTTGAGTCGAGGCCAGCAGACAGAATTGTAGTTTTCTTTGTACACTGCCTACAAATAACTTTGATACTGTTTCCAGTTTTTTCGACAATTTGAAAATATTTTCCGTTCAATAGCACAGATTGATCCTTATTACCAACATTGTTATCTAAATATATTGAATACTGTTCTGGTGACAACCTAGAATATTTGGTTCCCTTGGGAGCCTGTTGAAGTTGTAAAATTGCACTCATTATTAAAAAATTCAATCTGTAAATAAAATATGTTTAGAATTAATTTATTATGAATACGGACCCTATAGGCTATATTTTATGCCTATATATAATAATATATTAATAGAACACTTTTAACATAATTGCACAGTAAATTACACTTTTTACGAGCCTAAATTCCACAGCAACTACACCTTCCATGAGCCCACGCATGACGCAAGTCACCCAACAAACAGAAAACATAAACAGTCGGTGTTGAACAAAGTTGCCACCAGATGTCGCTTGGACAAAAAACAAATGACATTCGCATAGCGGCATATTTAAGAATCTGAAATTAAAAGTGATCTTGAAGTCTAAAGTGATCTTCAAGATCAAGATCACAAGAAATAAAGTGATCTTAGATCAAGATCAAGATCACCATAATAAAAGTGATCTTCAAGATCAAGATCAGATCACGATCTTGATCTTCAAGATCACGATCTGATCTTGAAGATCAAGATCGTGCCCATCTCTGACAGTAATTAACATTGAAATGTTAATGGGGGCAGATTATATTCATTTTACTCATAGGGTCATCGTGAAGATAGGTAATGGTATAGCTTATCAGACACCATCAGGGATAGCCCCTTTGGGTGAGCTATCCAGATACAACCTAGACCTAAACCAAAATAGTTCATGACTAACAAATACTATGTGCCTCAACTCAGTCCTACATAACACCTGTAAGAATAGCAACACTTTGAGTAATATTATAACAGCTGAGAACATTAATTCATCACTATCAAATGAAACTCGGGATGAGGCAATTCAAACTTTATGGTTACTAGAATCTGTGGGTATACATGACACAAATCAAACTTCAGAAGATCAGTTAATGGTAGAAAGATTTGAAGACACCATTCAGTGCAAAGACAATAGTTATTTTGTTGAGTTACCTTGGAAAATAAATTGCCCAACTTTAAGAGATAATCTCAAAGTAGCTAAAGGACATTTATATCATATAAAGTAATGAAAAAGCTCAAACAAGATAATAGAATTCAAATGTACAGTGATGTCTTCAAAGAACAGCTACAGAAAGGCTTCATTGAAGAAGTAACAAATAACCCTTTTAAAAAAGATGGTTGTCATTATTTAACCCACAGGGGGGTTTATCGACAAGATGCCCCAACAACAAAACTCAGAGTAGTATGAGTAGTATATAACTTTAGCCTCAAAGACAGTAATAAACACAGTTTGAATGATTGCCTGATTGAGGGTCCTAATCTCATTTCTGACCTTGTGAAGATCTTACTCCGGTTCAGGTTAGATAAATATGCCTTACGAAGTGACATTTCAAAGGCATTTTTTAGAATAAATCTTAAAAATGAATATGACAAGAACCAACTTAGGTTCTTATGGTTCAGGGATCCATTTGATTTGAATAAAGGGTTCATAACCTATAGATTCAATGTTGTGTTGTTTGGAGCCAATTGCTCACCTAGCCTATTAGCATTGACAATTAGACATCATTTGAACCAGTTTAATAACTCTTTAACACTAAACTTCCTCAAGGAACATTTTTATGTAGACAATCTAATAGGCTCAACATCAACAAAATCTGAATTATCTGAGGTCTCTGAACACTCTCAAAACATTATGCAACAAGGTAACTTTGAACTTAGAGAGTGGATTTCAAATGATGAGGATTTAAACAAAAAGATTTTAAAGAATAATAATGGTCTTACTGAACCATCAGACAGAGTTAAAACTTTAGGTATGAACTGGTATTTGGATGCAATTTCTAACAATCATAATTCAATCTGCACTAAAGGTTTTAAACTTGATGAGGAAGCTAACACTAAAAGACAAATATTATCAGAGGCTTCAAAAATTTTTGATTTCATGGGTCTATTCCTGCCTTCAACAATAAAATCAAAGATTCTCCTCCAAGAAGTTTGGAGGACAAATGTTGGGTGGGATGAGCCAATAACAACTGAAGATCGAAAATCTTGGAAGAAGTTAGCTGCTGATTTAACAAAAGTGCAGAACATTAAAATACAAAGGTGCTGTGGGTTTAGAGATAAACCCCAGAGACTTCATGTGTTTGCTGATGCAAGCACACAAAGCTTATGGGTGCTGTGCGTACCTTGTAAGTCCTACAGAAAGCCATCTAATTTATGCAAAAGGGAAAGTTGCACTTCTCAAATCTACCCGAACCATACCTCAATTGGAACTATTGGCTGCTGCGTTAGTCATTAAAACCATTTCATTGCTTAAGGATGCTTACCATGATGTGAACATAACTGATATCCAGTGTTGGGCACTAAAGCGTTAATCCGATAACAGTTAATTAACGAAGTTAACTTTTTTAACGGACTATTAACGGAAGTTAATTTCCATTTATCGTTATCGGACCAGTTAACTTCCGATAACTCGATATTTAGTCTGTTAAAGTCCGTTAACACGTTAACTGCGAGGAGTCATTCACGGAAGATCACCGCTCCGCGAATGAATTCAAACCGCCATAACTTCAGTCTGCTTCCAGATCTCGTAAGGGGAGGTTGTGCGCTTTTTATTGAAGGTAAGAAGGTTCTTTTAACGTTAGTAAAAGTCCTATAATATTATATATATATATATTAATATGTATGGCAGTTGGGCCTAACTTTGAGAAGTTGGTCTTTCTGAAGGGCAACCAGCACATTGTGTCATAGTCTTTAATAAATGTGCCTAAAATTTAATTTTACCTTTCAGTTCCCGCCATAATAATTCTCTGGTAAATTAAAATTTAGTTAATGGTTAGTGGTTACAAGGGTTTCAAAACATGTAATCAGTACATTTTTTAGTAAAAATAAAAAAAAAAGTTATTAAGCAAAAAAGTTGCAAAACTTGATAAAAATACAGTTAAATACCTGTTTATTGTTGGATTTTGCATAAATAAACATTTTCTATGGGTTTTAAAGCTTTTTTCCTTGATTTTTGTAAATGTTAGTAAAGAAATAGTTATCGTTAACGGATTACCGTTAACTTCCGTTAGCTTTGTGGTAAAATTATCGGATTATCGTTATCGGAGTTAAAAATTGGGGTTAACGGATTATCGTTATCGAAGTTAACTTTTTGGTTAACGGTGCCCACCACTGCTGATATCTACATCTGGCTCTACAGTCAGATTTGTCTTGCTTGGATACAGAATGATAGCATTAATAGTAAGAACATCTTTGTAAGAAACAGGCTAAAGGAAATAGCTGAAGCTAATGAAAGCCTACAAGTCAACTTTCACTATGTTTCAACTAAACAAAATCCAGCAGACTTTCTGACTAGAGATTTATCTTACAAGTTGTTCAAGTCAAACAAAATTTGGTTCATGGGACCTAAGTGGCTCAGTAATACAGACCAATGGCCTGTGGAACAAGTTAACTTGACATTAAATTTAACCTTTTCGAATGAAAAGGTTGAACCAATCACTAATTATGAACATTATTCTGATTTCAGCAAACTTGTCAGGGTCACAGCCTACTGTTTGAGGTTTGCTCACAACTGTTTAACTACAATTAACAAACAGCTAAATAAGAACAATCACAATTATACAGAAGTTGCAACCAAGTACTGGATAGGACATGCACAACAAAAGGAGTACAATAAAGAGTTAGAATTCTTGACTAATGGGAAACAAACAGAAGAGCCTGTACTATCAGTAGTTGTGAATCTAAACTTGTTCAGAGATGAGGAAAGTCTTCTAAGGTGTAAAGAGAGATTAGACAAATCAAAACTGTCTTACAAAAGCAAACATCCAATCCTTTTACCTAGATTTAGCTATCTGACAACATTAATCATCAGACAAACACACAATGATGTACATCATATCGGGGTACCACAGACACTAACTGCATTAAGAAAAACTTATTGGATACCCAAGGGAAGGATCAATGTTAAAACAGTTCTGAATGAGTATGTCACATGTAGGCGTATTCATGCAAGGCCCTATAGGAAACTAAATCCTCCTGCTTTGCCAGAGGAGAGAGTTACTCTCAACAGACCCTTTGAGACTGTAGGCATTGACTATATAGGAGCATTGACTGTAGGGGTGGTTGACACTGAACAAAAAATGTACATTGTACTGTTTACATGTGCTGTCTCACGAGCTGTTTATCTGGATGTTGTAGAGGACCTTACAGCAGAATCTTTTGTTTGCTGTCTTTAAGAGATTCTGTGCACGACATTCAGTACCCAAGACAGTTTGGACTGACAATGCTACATGTTTCAAGGCTGGTGAACAGGTCATTAACGACTTGTTAAGCAATGAAGTCACACAATTATATGTACAAAATTCAAACATAAAGTGGAAGTATATTCCAGTTGCCTCTCCTTGGTATGGTTCTATCTGGAAGAGGAATATACAAACAGTAAAGAATTGCTTGAAGAAAACAATTGGTAAAAAACAGATACGCTTGTTTGAGTTGCTCACTCTCCTGGCTGAGATTGAGAACATCATCAACACTAGACCACTCACTTATGTGAGTGACAACATTAATGACCCGAAACCATTAACTCCAAATCATTTGATTCGGGGAGAACAAGTTAGTCTCCTGCCGGACTACAATATAGACTCTTCAGAAGACCCAAACTGGACTCAACAACATGATGAACTCCAGACTAAGTTACAACACTTAACTAGAGTTAAAGCTCATTTCATTAAACAGTGGAAAACTGAGTACTTGATGGGTCTAAGGGAGAGACATAAACAAATGACTAAGAAGGATTGGTCTGACACAATTAAGGTAGGGGACCTTGTTCTCATACATGACAGTACTCCAAGACAATACTGACCTCTGGCTAGAGTTTTAGAACTCAGACCAGGGGCAGACGGGGTAACAAGAGTGGTAAAATTAACGACTTCAACGGGTGACACAACAAGAGACATTTCTCTTTTGTACCCCCTAGAGTCTGGACCCAAACAATGGACTTTGAAGAGCCCTCTCCACCGACATTAACAACTGGAGACACTGAACTTCCAGTAACTATCCCCTTGACAGTAGGAGCGGTAACACATCCTACTACAACATTGACAGACACAAGACCTCAGCGACAAACAGCGTTAAAGGCGCGACTAATTTTACAACAAAAAAATAGATGCTGGGGAATTGTAATTTCATCTTCTAACTTTCACTTTTCCTTTTCTTATGGTAAAGACCATGGACAGTTTCATCCTATGGATGTATATTTTCTCTTCTAATTAAATGCTACATCTTCTCCATGAGAAGGTGAGGATAGTCACTGTTAATCAGATTAACAGGCATTTACAGTCAAATAGTTATCTAATCTACACTCAGACATAAAAATTGGTGACAATGACATCAAGATTTTTATCTCCTGGGGCCCCCAGTATATGGAAAACTGATACGGGTGGGCAGTTGGAAGGTAACGAAAATGATCCACTGAGTACGTAGGTAGTTAATCTAACAATTATTAAACTCCTTTTATGTCAATAACTGGGTGGATGAAACCAATTGGTTGCTCACCAGAGTTATTCTCCACATTAGTATTTATATACTGTGTGATAGAGCGTGCTCGGTAATAGACATACATTACCGATCAACCAACCAAAAAAAAACCAAGAGGACGCTGGTGGAAAAAGGCGCGGGAAGAACGGAAAAGAAGGAACGGGTGAACAAGACGGAACGGAGAGAAGGAAGAGGCTAAACAACGGAAAAAGATCCCCACCAGCAAGTACGCTCTCAAAAATTGAGCAAGGAGAAGAGGGACTGTCTAATAACACTCAGTAAGTGATCAGTTGTGTTTTTTAACCCAGTTTGGGGACATAATATAAGCTGGGTCAGTAAAATTAGGCCTACATTGTGGTCTAAGACCTAGCATCAACTCATAGCTTAACAAAGGCTAAGGTAAATTACCCTAAACTAATTTGGTGAGGAATCCTACTGTGGACCTCAATTTACTCTGCCCGCTCTGGACCATTTTCTGAATCTCTAGGCTGACCCCTACAAGGCTAGGCTTAATCTACTCTATAGTTAGACTGGAGATATTAGGGGTGGGTTAATTGGGGACCAATTCATACAGAGCATTTTTCACAACCAATTTGCGCAGTAATAATTTCAATTTGTGCAGTGATAAATTGAAAATCTGTGCAGTGATAAATTAGGTTCTACATCGGATATAGAAACTAATTTATCACTGCACAGATTTTCAATTTATCACTGCACAAATTGAAATTATTACTGCGCAAATTGATTATCACTGCACACTAAAATTAGGTATGCCAGGCACCCAAAACCCAGCTGATTTACCAACACGAGGAATTTCAGTGAAAGATCTTGCACAGTCAAGTTTGTGGTGGAATGGGCCAGAGTGGCTGTTAGAAAATCTAGAAGAGGAAGAACCATTGTTGTCCCAAGGCGATATGATGACTAAGCTGATTGATGCAGCATTGCTTGTATATATTAAGTTAAGGTGTATATATATCCATCTCATAATTGTAAGGTTAGTGAAAAATTCACTTAATAAGAGCTAGCATTTTTGGGCTCTTGTGGCATCAGTGTTTGGGACGCTGGTGACATCATTTTGGGGCGCTGCGCGTCTTTTCTACTCGTTTGTGGGATGTCGTACATACAGGGTGTGGTCTTGTAGAGAGCTCTCTTGCAATTCAGTTTGGTTGTTTAGATACAAGATTGTTGCACCGTGCAATAGTCCAGGTTGCGTTGTTGTTGCAAGGTTGAGAAAGAAGACCATAAATAGTACCCTTTTTTGTTTACATTAAATTCATGTAACTAAGGTCTAAGGTAGGCCCGCATCGAGTCAGCAACCCTGAGATTACCCTGAGGTAGGACCTAATAGGATCTCAAATCCGTAAGTTTTAATTTAGCTTAACTTGGGCTTCAGATAGAACTGGCCCTTTAGAATTTGGCCGTTCACGGCTCAGCTGGGATTTTGAACCCAACAAATAATTAAATAACATGGTCCTTCAGAACCGGATTCTACCCCAAGACTGAGTCAGTGACTATTTTTCGGCAAAGTTCTGATTGTGCAAATTGTAGCCCAAGTTAGGCCTAGACGGGTTGAGTATTATTGAGTTAAGGTCCCAGGGTAAAAAGTTTGGTCGCCCAATTGCGAAACTTGGCCAGTCGTCTGTCGTTGTTTTGGCCTACATTTTACCGGTTTGGTTAATTTTGGGTTATTATTGAATTAAGGTCCCAGGGTAAAAAGTTTGGTAGCCCAATTGCGAAACTTGGCCAGTCGTCTGTCGTTGTTTGGCCTACATTTTACCGGTTTGGTTAATTTTGGGTTATTATTGAATTAAGGTCCCAGGGTAGAAAGTTTGGTTGCCTAATTGCGAAACTTGGCCACTTGTCTGTCGTTGTTTTTGGCCTACATTTACCAGTTTGGTTAATTTGGTTTATTATTCGTAGGCGAAGGTTGCAGACCAGTGCGCCAGTTACTTGGGTGGAAAATTTGGCATTGCATACTGGTGTTGGTTAGTACCCCACCTAGTAATTCAGTTTATTTGAAAGTAAAATTTGCGTTTGATCAGTTTGGTTAAGTATTTCTGCCAATTCAGTTTATTTGGCATTGAGCCCAATTGTTGTTTGCATTGAAGATGAGTGCATCTGAATTGAACAAATTTATAAAAAGGAGAAGCGCCTACAAAGGTCTAATTACAAAGGTCATTGCCACTATAGATTCTGCCATAGAGCAAGAGGATTTACGCTTAGTGACTGCGCAGCTTTCCATATTAGAAACTAAAAAGGTTGCTCTGAGTGAGGTAAATGTTAAAATTGAGGCTCTTATAGAAGAGGATGAAATAGAAAATAACATAATTTACTTTGAAGAGATTATTGATGATATAATTAACGTAGGCCTCCGAGCAAAAGAGTTTAGTAGCTCAGTACAGTTAGAGACCAGGTCTGATAATGAAACACAACACTCAACCAATGATGTTTGTAAAGTTAAGGTTAACAGATCTGTAGTTCAATTACCGAGGCTTGTACTCAAAACATTTTCTGGGAGTATTCAGGAATGGCAAGGATGGGCAGACAGTTTTCAATCAGCAGTTCATTCTAGTCAAGTGTTAAGTGCCGTGGAGAAGTTTAATTATTTGCGGTCCCTCTTGGAAGGGGAGGCAGCAAAGACTATAGCAGGATTAGCATTAACAGAGGCTAATTATAATGTGGCTTGGGATATATTAAAGAAACGGTTTGGTAAGCCAGAGATCTTAATTAAAAGCCACTCCGTGCACTTTTAGCTATACCTCCTGTTAATAATCCTAATAGTGTCAAGGAGTTACGGCAGTTATATGATGAATTTGAAATTAGAACTAGGTCCCTGGACAACTTGGGTGTAGGAATGGAAAACTATGGTATAATGTTGGTTCCTACACTAGAGTCTAAAGTGCCTAGCTCAATTTTGCTTGAATTAAGTAGGGGACACTCTGCAGAACATGTGTACATCCCCCTTCAGCAGATGTTAAGTCTTTTAGGCACAGAATTAGCAAGACGAGAGGGAGTTGAGTTTGCACAGTGGGATGGTAAACAAGGGGACAAAGGCAGGCACAGCACCAAAGTTTCCACAAAAAGGAATAGCCCAGGTACAGTGTCAGCTCTACATGCTCCTCTGAGAATAAATTAAAGGGAATCAAGGAATGCATATTTTGCGAAGGCAACCACAAGTCATATAAATGTGAGGTGGCTGAGGCCTTACCCTTTGAGGAGAGAAAGGACAGGGTAACTAAGTCACAGCATGTTTTAAATGTTTTTTGAAAGTCATAGAGCAAGGTTTTGTAAGTTTAAAATTTTGTGCAAAAAATGTCATGGTAGGCATCAGCCATTATTGTGTGAAAACACTCTTAGTAGGCCTACCCCAGAAGTAGAGACATCAGTGGCACATGCCACTGCTATGCAAGGGAGTAAAAGTAAAGGGGGATTATTGCAAACAACTGCAGCCTTATTAATTGGGAATGAGGGAGAAGCTACTGTAAGAGTGTTGTTTGATAGTGGTAGCCAGTGTAGTTTTATTAAGACCAGAATTTCCAGAAAATTGAAGTTTAAAGAACTTAAGAGGGAAAATTTAAGAATTTCTGGGTTTGGGGGTTCCGTTCAAAACCGAACCAAATTTAAGAAGGTAGACGTTCTGGTTAAAGGGTTGTTACCGCAAAGTCCCACTATCAAGGTCCAAGCTGTAGAGATTGAGGAACTTTGTGCTCCAGTCACTACTTGTTTAGATATGGCATGTGTCCAAGAATTGCAAGTTAAAGGAATTAATTTGGGCAATAATAAGTTTGAGGGAACAGAAGATATTAGTCTTTTGATTGGAGCTGACTATTATTGGGACTTCATCACTGGTAATATTGTCCGTACATCTCAAGGCCCGGTAGCTATTGAAAGTAAGCTAGGCTGGATGCTACATGGTAGTTATTGCAATGAAATGGAAGTTAAGGCTCTTTTTGTTAAGATTGAGGAGAACACCATGGTCTGGAAAGGCATTTGAAAGCGTTTTGGGAACTTGAATCATTGGCATAAAGGACAACCAGGCAAGTACAGTGAACAATGATGTTTTAGAGCAATTTGAAAAAGGGATTGGGTTTAGAGATGGTTGCTATGAAGTTGGCCTACCATGGAAGGATTCTTGCAAACCCGGTTCAAACCTTCAGCTAGCTAATCGGAGGTTGGAGACTTCATTGTACAGGCTAAGAAAAAATGAGTTGTTAATTGAATACGATGAGGCCATCCTAAGTTATGTAAGGGAGGGCTATGCTGAAAGGGTGCAAGGTGAGCTGGTGAGCCAGGAGGCACATTATCTGCCACACCATGCAGTGGTACGGCGAGACAAAACTACCACCAAACTGAGGGTAGTTTTTGATGGCTCAGCCAAGGACAAAGGTGGTGTGTCCTTGAATAACTGTTTGGATGCTGGGCCAAATTTAAATGCAGATTTATTTTCCTTGTTACTGAGATTCAGGTTTGGTAGAGTAGCATTGACTGCAGATGTGAAGCAAGCCTTTTTGCGGATAAAGTTAAAACCAGAGGACAGAGATGCAGTAAGGTATCTGTGGGTGGATACGAAAGACTTGTTGGAAAATGAACCTAAGGTTCAAGCATATAGAATGAAGTCAGTGTTGTTTGGCCTCAGCTCTAGTCCATTTCTGTTGGCAGCTACTATGCAGTACCATTTTAAGAAATATTCTGAAGTCTATCCTAACACATTGAACACATAAGGAAGAATTTTTATGTTGATGATTTGCTGTGTTCCGTGGATAATACAGAAATGGCTAAACAGATAGTCATGGAGGCTAGAGCTATAATGAGGGAGGCTGGCATGGAGCTTAGAAAATGGCAGACCAATCATTCGCAATTACAAGAGTTTATGAGTCATTCCTGTGTAGTACCTGATGCAGCAGAAAGTATTGAGGATTCTGGTATTAAGGAGTTGTGGGCAATAGATGCAAAGGTGCTAGGCATTGTTTGGCAGCAAGATGATGATTTGTTTACCTTCAATGGGAAATCTTTAGTAGAGCTGGCTGAGAATGAGACAAGGTGGACAAAACGTACAGCTCTTAGTTTGGCTTCAAAGTCTTTGATCCTCTTGGATTCCTGGCTCCATTTGTGATAAAGTAAAAATTTGGTTTCAGAGCCTCTGGGAAATTGGACTTGGTTGGGACCAAGAGTTACCTGATCATATGGTGGTAAGTGGAAATATTGGTTCAAAGAATTGGCACATCTTGGAGACATTGAAATCCCAAGATGGTACTTTGGAGAGTTGAACAATAGTCCAGACAATTTGGAGCTGCACATCTTTTGTGATGCAAGTGAGGAAGCCTATGCAATGTATTTATATAAGAGGCGCATTGCAAGAGGAAGTAAGTTGCAGGTTGGTTGCTGCAAAGAGCAGAGTAGCACCTTTGAAAAGGCTTTCGGTTCCAAGTTGGAATTGATGGGTGCCGTTATTGCTAGTCGGCTTGCAATTACAGTGCGAAAGTCTTTGGCCCTCTATGAAATTCCAAGCTATTATTGGACAGACTCCACTATAGTTTGGCACTGGTTAAGAAGTCAGGCAAGGAAATGGAAACCATTTGTTGCCAATAGGGTGGAGGAAATTCAAGCGCACACAGATCCCAAGCAATGGAAGCATTGTCCAGGCATCCAAAAACCCTGCTGATTTACCAACACGAGGAATTTCAGTGAAAGATCTTTCACAGTCAAGTTTGTGGTGGAATGGGCCAGAGTGGCTAAAACTTGGAAGTGAAAACTGGCCTTCTAAGCAGCCTATTGTAGGAGAATGCCAGGCTGAAGAAGCATGGGTGAGTGAGGTGAGAAAATGCGCTGTGAACAGTTGTCAAGTTATGCAGCAGGACCCCATATTGAGGCTTGAGGACATTAGCAGTCTGAAAAGATTGTTAAGAGTGACAGCATGGGTATATAGATTTACCAACAACATTAAGGGAGAAACAAGAAGGGAAGGAATTCTGAACAGTAATGAGATTCAGCAAGCCAGGAAATACTGGGTGGTATATATGCAGAAGGAAAAATTTGGTGAAGAGAGAGAATTGCTCACCAGCCATCCATTACAGGTTCTACCAACACATTCTGCGCTCAAGGTTTTGGATGTTTTTGGATCAGGATTTATTGAGAGTAGGAGGTAGACTACAGTTTCTGGGCTTCCAGAGGAGAAAAGACATCCAATTTTGCTACCTTCGGGGGAATTTTGGGCCTTTTGATCCTGGATACTCATCATAAGCTGTTACATACGGGAGTTAGAGAAGTGATAATAGAGATAGACAACAATTTTGGATTCCCAAAATTAGACAAGTAGTAAAAAAGGTCTTGCATAAATGTGTGGTTTGCAAGCGTTGGAGTGCAAAGCCTTATTATGAAAAGGTGGCTCCACTTCCAAGAGAACGGTGTGTCTATACTGCCCCATTTGATGTAGTGGGAGTAGACTTTGCAGGGCCAGTCTATGTGTATGAGCGAGGGAGTCTAACAAAGGTTATATATGTCTTTTCACCTGTGCTACCACCATAGCAATCCATTTGGAGTTGGTAAGCAACTTAAGTAGTGATGTATTTCTTTTGGCCTTTAAAAGGTTTGTGAACAGAAGGGGTTTCCCAAATAAAATCATATCGGATAATGCAAAAACCTTCAAAAAGGCTGCAAAGGAACTCCACGAAATTTGGTCCTTGCTAAAAGAGAAGGATTCCAATCCTACTTTTCACACCAAGGGGTACAGTGGGAGTTTATTGTTGAGAGAGCACCATGGTGGGGAGGATTTTGGGAAAGGACTAGTGAGAAGTGTAAAGTGTCCATTAAAGAAACTTTTAGCTAATGATCATTTGAGCAAAGAAGAATTCTGCACTGTTTTATGTGAAGTAGAAGCAATGGTGAACAGTAGGCCTATCACTTTTGTTTACAACAGTATGCAGGATGCAGAGCCATTGACACCAAATCATTTTCTTTGTGGTAAACGATTAACATCAAGCCCTGTGTGCCAGAAGACTTGCAGCCTATTCAGAGCACTCAAGGAGAGTTAACCAGACGGTTCAGGTACCTTGAAGAGCTACAAGATCAGTTATGGAAGAGGTGGCAGATGGAATACTTGCCAGAACTCAATTATTACCCATCAGGCAAGGTAAAGGGCTCCAATGCAAATTGTATCAAGGTGGGAGACGTGGTAATGATTGGGGATGAAAGACCAAGGCAATGCTGGAAGCTTGGCATAATTGAAGAGTTGTTTGTTGGCAAAGACAATTAGTTAGGTCTGCACTGGTAAAGACTTCAGGAGGAAAGTTAAAGAGACCTATACAAAAACTCTATGCTTTAGAAATCAGCAAAAACACAGATAGTCAAGATGAAACATTTGAGTTACAGCCTCATGGAGAAGGCTTGGCTAACCTTGCGGAAGGTAACGACAACAATGCCTCTTCGGTGGGGAGTGTTAGAAAATCTAGAAGAGGAAGAACCATTGTTGTCCCAAGGCGATATGATGACTAAGCTGATTGATGCAGCATTGCTTGTATATATTAAGTTAAGGTGTATATATATCCATCTCATAATTGTAAGGTTAGTGAAAAATTCACTTAATAAGAGCTAGCATTTTTGGGCTCTTGTGGCATCAGTGTTTGGGACGCTGGTGGCATCATTTGGGGCGCTGCGCGTCTTTTCTACTCGTTTGTGGGATGTCATACGTACAGGGTGTGGTCTGATAGACATTAGAGAGCTCTCTTGCAATTCAGTTTGGTTGTTTAGATACAAGATTGTTGCACCGTGCAATAGTCCAGGTTGCGTTGTTGTTGCAAGGTTGAGAAAGAAGACCATAAATAGTACACTTTTGTTTACATTAAATTAATGTAACAAAGGTCTAAAGTAGGCCCGCATCGAGTCAGCAACCCTGAGGTTACCCTGAGGTAGGACCTAATAGGATCTCAAATCCGTAAGTTTTAATTTAGCTTAACTTGGGCTTCAGGTAGAACTGGCCCTTTAGAATTTGGCCGTTCACGGCTCAGCTGGGATTTTGAACCCGACAAATAAATAAAATAACACTCAGTAAGTGATCAGTTGTGTTTTTTAACCCAGTTTGGGGACATAAATAAGGGGTCAGTAAAATTAGGCCTACATTGTGGTCTAAGACCTAGCATCAACTCATAGCTTAACAAAGGCTAAGGTAAATTACCCTAACCTAATTTGGTGAGGAATCCTACTGTGGACCTCAATTTACTCTGCCCGCTCTGGACCATTTTCTGAATCTCTAGGCTGACCCCTACAAGGCTAGGCTTAATCTACTCTATAGTCAGACGAGATATTAGGGGTGGGTTAATTGGGGACCAATTCATACAGAGCATTTTTCACATTGGTGGCCTGTGCGGGGAATTTACATACTTTAGGCTTAACCTTACTTAACAAAATTGCAGAATTAGGCTAAATGGTCTAGCTTAAACCTAACCTAATCAAGCCTAAAGTAACAAACTTGCCTAATTAGGTCTACAACCTAGGGCCTAACTAGGAAACATTTATATTTAAGGAGTCCCATTCTTTTATAAGCTTAGAACTGAGTGGCACATAAATACTTTGGGGGGATTTAACTAAATTTAAAACTTGACTGTTTTGTCTGATTACTCACTTTATTTGATCTCTCATCTCTGATAATTTCTTCTTGCCCTATATTTCATTACGATCCCCAGTTAAACAATTTTGACTTAAACATGGACAGTGAGGAATTGAAACAATTAAAAAAGAAAAAGAGGGGAAAGTTGGGTGCTGTTACTAAGGCCATCAACACTTTTAACAATATTATACAACCAGGCAAGGAAGATTTAGAGTATGTAATTCTTAAATTGGATAACTTTAAGAAGGATATAATAGCCATTGATGAGAGTATTTCAAAGTTAATTGAACCTGAATTGGCTGATGAACAACTTATAGATCTTTACTCTGATAATGAGCATCAGGTAATCTCAATTGAACAGCACATAAGGAGATTACAGTCTCGTTTGACCGACTTAACACTAAAAAAAGCCTATTTCTGATTTTAAACAAAGTAGAGCTAACCTTCAACAAAATTTAAGTGACATGCCAAATCCCGAGTCACAAGAATTTAGGGCTAAGTTACCTACTTTGCTAGTACCAACATTTGATGAGGACACGGTACAATTCCCATCTTTTATTGAAAAATTTGAGAGTTCAATAGGTAATAAACCCTATATTCCAACTGCTGATAAGTTTAGCTACTTAACTAGTTTCCTTAAAGGTCCAGCCTATAACATGATAGCCTATTTACCAGCTGTGAATGATTCATATGAAGTAGCTATTGATCTCTTGAAACGTAATTACATTAATAAAGATGAGATTATATTTGAATTATCTCAACAAATTATTGATTTTGCACCCGTAAAAGATAACCATAGTGATATGGAAAATTTTTATTCAAAATTAGAAGCTATTATGGGACATCTGGTTAGCAATGAGATAGATGTTAAAGCGTCATCTTGGCTTATACAAGGCGCAGTTCTTAGGTGCCTTCCTTTGAGGATTAAAGATGTTTTAGTTCAAAAGACGGGAGAAAATTATCTTAATCTTGAAAACATCAGAAAACACTTTCCAACTATCCTAACTAATTTCAAATTGAGAAATAGTTCAACACAAATAAGACCCAGACTATGGATAAACCAAAGACTATCCCCAGAGACCAACTAGCTACAGCCAAACAGACAAAACTTGATACTGTAGAATCAAATGTGACCAACTGTAACACACGAACACCTACATTACAGAATTTTAATGTAACTGCTGCCTCAACTTACACACCACATTGTAAATTTTGTGCAAGTGATGAACACAGTAGTACTGGGTGTGACAAATATTCAGACTTTAACTCAAGATCTAGAAGATGTGAACAGTTGAACCTATCTAAAAAGTGTACTGGCCAGGGACATTATAAGAAAGACTGTAAATCTAGGTTAAGATTCAATTGTAAGTTTTGTAAAGGTTCACGACATGTCTCATCAATGTGTGATTCACTGAAGTGTCCAAATAACAATACTCAAACTCAAAAGATACTTCCTCCAAACAAAGATAATTAAGAAAATGCCACTTTCATGGGACATTCTGTTTGTTCAAACAACGTAACAAAAAACACTGAGGTTCTTTTACCAACTATTACTTTGGACTTAGTGAATGGTGAGGGTAGCACCACTCCGGTGAGATGTCTTATAGACTCTTCTTCTCAACAAACATTTGTTTCGCAAAATTTAGTTAATAAATTGGGTTTGACACCAAACCCGAATGAACAAGAACTAAATATCACATCCTTTGTTAAGGATGATCTCAAACAAAAATAGCTATAAGACAATTGACCTGGAATTACATGTAGAAAATGAATTAGAAAAAAATTAAAACAGTCATTATTCCAAAAGTAGGACAAAACAAACTGGTTGTACCCAAACTAGAACAAACCATCAATCATTTGAGGAAACAGTACAATATAGCTGATAGACATATCACAACAACACAGTAGCCAGAGATGGGCAAGATCACCAACTTTGGTGATCTTGAAGATCAAGATCAGATCACCAGAAAAATGTGATCTTGAAGATCAAGATCAGATCACCAGAAAAATGTGATCTTGAAGATCCAGATCAAGATCGTGATCTTGAAGATCACTTTTCAAGATCACTTTTTAAGATCACTTTTATATGAATTGAAAAAAGTTGTACTCTTGTAGAGTAAACAAAAACAAATTATTTTGTTAATCACTCCTGAAAAGTATCACTCCTAATACTCCCCTGAGGGCTGAGGCAATACAAGCATCGCATCCTACCCATGTCACCTGATCTAAACCACGGGGATTGACGATTCCCCTTTCAGTTTTTCAGGTGGTAAACTTAAAACTTAGTATTATCATAACTTATCAGCAAAGAAAAAACTATTAAATGACCTACATATAGTTTTAGTTCTATTTTTCTCAATTCTCATTTCACCAGGTCCATAACCCATATCAATGAATGGTCAGCATATATAAGTAAACATTTTTTACATAGAATTTAATTTTACAGTTTTACTGCAGTACGCAATTACTGACAATATAAGGGTAAAAACCGCAAGTTAAGAGTGTTAATTTAATGTTCAACCGCTGTATACATTGCTTTCAGCAAAACCAATTGTTCAAAGTTACCATCCGAGAGACGACTTCGTTTGGGGCTATGAACCATGCCAGCAAACGAAAACAACCGTTCCACTGGTGCAGAGGAAGGTAGCGTGGTGTTATACCTCTTGAAGATCTTCTTTATAGCAGGAACCTATCTAAAGAGTCGAGTGCCTTACTGGTGTCCTGCAAATAATTGAGGACTTCCAAGTCTTCCTTGTTTTTAGGAGCAGAGAATGAGCCGTCCATAGTTCTGAAGAAATCGTCTTCAGATGATGAGTCTGAGTTCACCGAACTATTACCACTGCTGTCAGAATTACAATTTCTTACAGCCATTTGCAGCTTGTCTTTTACTTGAGACTTGATTGCTTCATGATCGCCGAAATTAGGCCCTTGCAACAATGATATCCATCTAAGTTTGAAATACGGATGAGATACTGAGGCAAAACGGCATCAGTTACCTCGGGGCTCAACGACAAAAAATGACCAAATCTGGCATTGAAGCCAGAGACGACTGCTGCCAGTAATGGCATGCAGTGTCTCAAGCGCAGGTCGTTTGGTTGGATAGGCTCCAATCTTGCGAGGGCATCTTGAGTCACTAGGACTGTTGGAAGAAGACAACCGTAGTAGCATTCTTCTCTGCCTGTAATAATTGTTGAGGGCTGCTGCAATTGGTTTTAGAACAGAAATATTCTGAAATAAATTCCAATTCATTGTCTTTGAGGATGGGTAGATTCAGTCTTCAAGAGCTACATTCACGTTCGTTCTTAGTTTATATATTTGGCTTAATGAGTCGTACATTGAGTTCCATCGGGTGACGCGGGTACCTAAATTGGACGCCAGTTATTTCCTGTATTTTTTCTGCTGACTTGGGTTTTACCAGCAGCATTCCACAGCGCCGAACATTTTCCCATTGCAGAATGCTTTATCTTCTTTAGTCCAGTGAATTCAGTCCTTTATCTGCATCAGTTGTGCTACCAAGTTCAATGTGTGGGAGGCACATCGAATATGGGATGATAGTTTCACTGACTCCTCTCCATGCTCTCCTGAATGTTCAGGAAAGTTGCTGATGATAACCTCATCTGAATCTTTTTCATCATCATCTTCATCTGCATCATCTCATCAATGTCGTCAGTACGATTCTGAACACGAACACCGAACTCTTTAAAGCATTTCACCATGTTCGATGCATTGTCGGTGACTGTAGATACAACTTTTCTATAAGATAAACCATGCTCCGAGTTGATCCTGTCCAATATTCCAGCAATTTTATCAAAGCTATGTGTTCCACGAAATCTTCGGCATGCCAGTGCAGCTGATCCTCGCGACAAGTCATCATTGATCTGTAATGTAAGAATATAAAATCAATGTTGTATGAACATTTTTTAAGCTTAATTTAATAATATTGGTTAGACACGCACCAGCTAAACTGCGCCACCAAACATTGAAGAGAAGAACTATGTGATAAAAGGAGGCAATTCAGCGATGAGTCGCCTACCATACCACCACATCAGTGACCCATCCCATAAGAGCAAAATGTGGAAGAGTCCATATTCACAGCCTGTGAATATGGACTCTTCCACATTTTGCTGTGAATCAGATACAATGACAGATGACAGAATCAGTGAATTAGTGTGAAATTATGTGAATCACAGCAAAATGAAGACTCACCAAATTAATGAATGAGGAACACATGTCGAATAATTGAAAAGATTATACTATAAGTCTATCAGACTATCAGTCTATCACCAATGGTCAATTTATCGATTATATAAAATAATACACTAAATCAATAGCATACCCAATGCGCAGTGACTCCCATGAAACTGCGGTGATTAGTTGACCATATGTCGCATGTAACACACACATGGTCAACTGCTGCCAGTTTTGCTTGTATGTCTTCCTTCATTGTACTGGTTGTTGTTGCAAGAGATCTAGCCAGGGTGCGTCTAGATGGCACCTGAACAGCCGGGTTGACGTCTGAAAAAATATTTAAAAATTAAAACAAATACAATAGATTAGCTATGGAAAAAATATCAAAATATTTAGCTAGGCTAGCGATAGTCTAATGTTCATACAAATAATATGATTAATTATTTTAATCAGATATTAGCTATGGAAAAAATAGCAAAATATTTGAGTTATACTAACATGAAAGAAGATCCTTAAATTCATGTAGTTCAACTAGGCTCAATGGTAGGAGCCCATTAGCCACAAGCGAGAGAATCTTCTTTTCAAGGATATCCTTGCATATTGGTGGTCCTGGTTTTTGCTTGGAAATGTGGAACATGCTTAGTGTTGACTGCTTGGCAATTTTGGCAGGGCCAGCATTGCTGCCGCTGGCATCTTCTTCTTTAGCTGGACGCTTGCGAGATTTCTTCTCCGATTCATATTCACCCAAAAGATCCGAATGTAGTTTCTGCACAAGAAAATAAATTATTATCATGCGGAGAGACTTCTTGAACACCCTGTATAATATTTATCAGAGTATCAAACTTCTAGTTGAAATTAATACTTAACAAGATTCTAAAATTTTGTTATCTTTAACTAAAATTATTTTCACCATGATCAGTGCATTTTTATCCTATGTTAAATTGAAAGCCGAATTTCGTCCTTCAGTAACTAAATAGGAGAAATTACAGACATGGATCAGACAGAGAGAAAGACAGATACACCTGGCGTTTTATTATAGTTGGATATCGGCAGTTTTTAATGTAGTTACTAGTCCATAATCTATTAATATCTGAAGTGCACAATATATTCAAATGGACGTCTATGTAAATGTAGCATTAGTCTTGTATGGCACCAGTCACTTAAAATATGACTTGAACCATTATGTTAATGTTGCTACTTACTACTTAGTTACTAAGTAGTACTAACCCTGAGGTGCCTCAGAAGATTGCTTGTTGAGTCGAGGCCAGCAGACAGAATTGTAGTTTTCTTTGTACACTGCCTACAAATAACTTTGATACTGTTTCCAGTTTTTTCGACAATTTGAAAATATTTTCCGTTCAATAGCACAGATTGATCCTTATTACCAACATTGTTATCTAAATATATTGAATACTGTTCTGGTGACAACCTAGAATATTTGGTTCCCTTGGGAGCCTGTTGAAGTTGTAAAATTGCACTCATTATTAAAAAATTCAATCTGTAAATAAAATATGTTTAGAATTAATTTATTATGAATACGGACCCTATAGGCTATATTTTATGCCTATATATAATAATATATTAATAGAACACTTTTAACATAATTGCACAGTAAATTACACTTTTTACGAGCCTAAATTCCACAGCAACTACACCTTCCATGAGCCCACGCATGACGCAAGTCACCCAACAAACAGAAAACATAAACAGTCGGTGTTGAACAAAGTTGCCACCAGATGTCGCTTGGACAAAAAACAAATGACATTCGCATAGCGGCATATTTAAGAATCTGAAATTAAAAGTGATCTTGAAGTCTAAAGTGATCTTCAAGATCAAGATCACAAGAAATAAAGTGATCTTAGATCAAGATCAAGATCACCATAATAAAAGTGATCTTCAAGATCAAGATCAGATCACGATCTTGATCTTCAAGATCACGATCTGATCTTGAAGATCAAGATCGTGCCCATCTCTGACAGTAATTAACATTGAAATGTTAATGGGGGCAGATTATATTCATTTTACTCATAGGGTCATCGTGAAGATAGGTAATGGTATAGCTTATCAGACACCATCAGGGATAGCCCCTTTGGGTGAGCTATCCAGATACAACCTAGACCTAAACCAAAATAGTTCATGACTAACAAATACTATGTGCCTCAACTCAGTCCTACATAACACCTGTAAGAATAGCAACACTTTGAGTAATATTATAACAGCTGAGAACATTAATTCATCACTATCAAATGAAACTCGGGATGAGGCAATTCAAACTTTATGGTTACTAGAATCTGTGGGTATACATGACACAAATCAAACTTCAGAAGATCAGTTAATGGTAGAAAGATTTGAAGACACCATTCAGTGCAAAGACAATAGTTATTTTGTTGAGTTACCTTGGAAAATAAATTGCCCAACTTTAAGAGATAATCTCAAAGTAGCTAAAGGACATTTATATCATATAAAGTAATGAAAAAGCTCAAACAAGATAATAGAATTCAAATGTACAGTGATGTCTTCAAAGAACAGCTACAGAAAGGCTTCATTGAAGAAGTAACAAATAACCCTTTTAAAAAAGATGGTTGTCATTATTTAACCCACAGGGGGGTTTATCGACAAGATGCCCCAACAACAAAACTCAGAGTAGTATGAGTAGTATATAACTTTAGCCTCAAAGACAGTAATAAACACAGTTTGAATGATTGCCTGATTGAGGGTCCTAATCTCATTTCTGACCTTGTGAAGATCTTACTCCGGTTCAGGTTAGATAAATATGCCTTACGAAGTGACATTTCAAAGGCATTTTTTAGAATAAATCTTAAAAATGAATATGACAAGAACCAACTTAGGTTCTTATGGTTCAGGGATCCATTTGATTTGAATAAAGGGTTCATAACCTATAGATTCAATGTTGTGTTGTTTGGAGCCAATTGCTCACCTAGCCTATTAGCATTGACAATTAGACATCATTTGAACCAGTTTAATAACTCTTTAACACTAAACTTCCTCAAGGAACATTTTTATGTAGACAATCTAATAGGCTCAACATCAACAAAATCTGAATTATCTGAGGTCTCTGAACACTCTCAAAACATTATGCAACAAGGTAACTTTGAACTTAGAGAGTGGATTTCAAATGATGAGGATTTAAACAAAAAGATTTTAAAGAATAATAATGGTCTTACTGAACCATCAGACAGAGTTAAAACTTTAGGTATGAACTGGTATTTGGATGCAATTTCTAAAATCATAATTCAATCTGCACTAAAGGTTTTAAACTTGATGAGGAAGCTAACACTAAAAGACAAATATTATCAGAGGCTTCAAAAATTTTTGATTTCATGGGTCTATTCCTGCCTTCAACAATAAAATCAAAGATTCTCCTCCAAGAAGTTTGGAGGACAAATGTTGGGTGGGATGAGCCAATAACAACTGAAGATCGAAAATCTTGGAAGAAGTTAGCTGCTGATTTAACAAAAGTGCAGAACATTAAAATACAAAGGTGCTGTGGGTTTAGAGATAAACCCCAGAGACTTCAGTGTTTGCTGATGCAAGCACACAAAGCTTATGGGTGCTGTGCGTACCTTGTAAGTCCTACAGAAAGCCATCTAATTATGCAAAAGGGAAAGTTGCACTTCTCAAATCTACCCGAACCATACCTCAATTGGAACTATTGGCTGCTGCGTTAGTCATTAAAACCATTTCATTGCTTAAGGATGCTTACCATGATGTGAACATAACTGATATCCAGTGTTGGGCACTAAAGCGTTAATCCGATAACAGTTAATTAACGAAGTTAACTTTTTTAACGGACTATTAACGGAAGTTAATTTCCATTTATCGTTATCGGACCAGTTAACTTCCGATAACTCGATATTTAGTCTGTTAAAGTCCGTTAACACGTTAACTGCGAGGAGTCATTCACGGAAGATCACCGCTCCGCGAATGAATTCAAACCGCCATAACTTCAGTCTGCTTCCAGATCTCGTAAGGGGAGGTTGTGCGCTTTTTATTGAAGGTAAGAAGGTTCTTTTAACGTTAGTAAAAGTCCTATAATATTATATATATATATATTAATATGTATGGCAGTTGGGCCTAACTTTGAGAAGTTGGTCTTTCTGAAGGGCAACCAGCACATTGTGTCATAGTCTTTAATAAATGTGCCTAAAATTTAATTTTACCTTTCAGTTCCCGCCATAATAATTCTCTGGTAAATTAAAATTTAGTTAATGGTTAGTGGTTACAAGGGTTTCAAAACATGTAATCAGTACATTTTTTAGTAAAAATAAAAAAAAAAGTTATTAAGCAAAAAAGTTGCAAAACTTGATAAAAATACAGTTAAATACCTGTTTATTGTTGGATTTTGCATAAATAAACATTTTCTATGGGTTTTAAAGCTTTTTTCCTTGATTTTTGTAAATGTTAGTAAAGAAATAGTTATCGTTAACGGATTACCGTTAACTTCCGTTAGCTTTGTGGTAAAATTATCGGATTATCGTTATCGGAGTTAAAAATTGGGGTTAACGGATTATCGTTATCGAAGTTAACTTTTTGGTTAACGGTGCCCACCACTGCTGATATCTACATCTGGCTCTACAGTCAGATTTGTCTTGCTTGGATACAGAATGATAGCATTAATAGTAAGAACATCTTTGTAAGAAACAGGCTAAAGGAAATAGCTGAAGCTAATGAAAGCCTACAAGTCAACTTTCACTATGTTTCAACTAAACAAAATCCAGCAGACTTTCTGACTAGAGATTTATCTTACAAGTTGTTCAAGTCAAACAAAATTTGGTTCATGGGACCTAAGTGGCTCAGTAATACAGACCAATGGCCTGTGGAACAAGTTAACTTGACATTAAATTTAACCTTTTCGAATGAAAAGGTTGAACCAATCACTAATTATGAACATTATTCTGATTTCAGCAAACTTGTCAGGGTCACAGCCTACTGTTTGAGGTTTGCTCACAACTGTTTAACTACAATTAACAAACAGCTAAATAAGAACAATCACAATTATACAGAAGTTGCAACCAAGTACTGGATAGGACATGCACAACAAAAGGAGTACAATAAAGAGTTAGAATTCTTGACTAATGGGAAACAAACAGAAGAGCCTGTACTATCAGTAGTTGTGAATCTAAACTTGTTCAGAGATGAGGAAAGTCTTCTAAGGTGTAAAGAGAGATTAGACAAATCAAAACTGTCTTACAAAAGCAAACATCCAATCCTTTTACCTAGATTTAGCTATCTGACAACATTAATCATCAGACAAACACACAATGATGTACATCATATCGGGGTACCACAGACACTAACTGCATTAAGAAAAACTTATTGGATACCCAAGGGAAGGATCAATGTTAAAACAGTTCTGAATGAGTATGTCACATGTAGGCGTATTCATGCAAGGCCCTATAGGAAACTAAATCCTCCTGCTTTGCCAGAGGAGAGAGTTACTCTCAACAGACCCTTTGAGACTGTAGGCATTGACTATATAGGAGCATTGACTGTAGGGGTGGTTGACACTGAACAAAAAATGTACATTGTACTGTTTACATGTGCTGTCTCACGAGCTGTTTATCTGGATGTTGTAGAGGACCTTACAGCAGAATCTTTTGTTGCTGTCTTTAAGAGATTCTGTGCACGACATTCAGTACCCAAGACAGTTTGGACTGACAATGCTACATGTTTCAAGGCTGGTGAACAGGTCATTAACGACTTGTTAAGCAATGAAGTCACACAATTATATGTACAAAATTCAAACATAAAGTGGAAGTATATTCCAGTTGCCTCTCCTTGGTATGGTTCTATCTGGAAGAGGAATATACAAACAGTAAAGAATTGCTTGAAGAAAACAATTGGTAAAAAACAGATACGCTTGTTTGAGTTGCTCACTCTCCTGGCTGAGATTGAGAACATCATCAACACTAGACCACTCACTTATGTGAGTGACAACATTAATGACCCGAAACCATTAACTCCAAATCATTTGATTCGGGGAGAACAAGTTAGTCTCCTGCCGGACTACAATATAGACTCTTCAGAAGACCCAAACTGGACTCAACAACATGATGAACTCCAGACTAAGTTACAACACTTAACTAGAGTTAAAGCTCATTTCATTAAACAGTGGAAAACTGAGTACTTGATGGGTCTAAGGGAGAGACATAAACAAATGACTAAGAAGGATTGGTCTGACACAATTAAGGTAGGGGACCTTGTTCTCATACATGACAGTACTCCAAGACAATACTGACCTCTGGCTAGAGTTTTAGAACTCAGACCAGGGGCAGACGGGGTAACAAGAGTGGTAAAATTAACGACTTCAACGGGTGACACAACAAGAGACATTTCTCTTTTGTACCCCCTAGAGTCTGGACCCAAACAATGGACTTTGAAGAGCCCTCTCCACCGACATTAACAACTGGAGACACTGAACTTCCAGTAACTATCCCCTTGACAGTAGGAGCGGTAACACATCCTACTACAACATTGACAGACACAAGACCTCAGCGACAAACAGCGTTAAAGGCGCGACTAATTTTACAACAAAAAAATAGATGCTGGGGAATTGTAATTTCATCTTCTAACTTTCACTTTTCCTTTTCTTATGGTAAAGACCATGGACAGTTTCATCCTATGGATGTATATTTTCTCTTCTAATTAAATGCTACATCTTCTCCATGAGAAGGTGAGGATAGTCACTGTTAATCAGATTAACAGGCATTTACAGTCAAATAGTTATCTAATCTACACTCAGACATAAAAATTGGTGACAATGACATCAAGATTTTTATCTCCTGGGGCCCCCAGTATATGGAAAACTGATACGGGTGGGCAGTTGGAAGGTAACGAAAATGATCCACTGAGTACGTAGGTAGTTAATCTAACAATTATTAAACTCCTTTTATGTCAATAACTGGGTGGATGAAACCAATTGGTTGCTCACCAGAGTTATTCTCCACATTAGTATTTATATACTGTGTGATAGAGCGTGCTCGGTAATAGACATACATTACCGATCAACCAACCAAAAAAAAACCAAGAGGACGCTGGTGGAAAAAGGCGCGGGAAGAACGGAAAAGAAGGAACGGGTGAACAAGACGGAACGGAGAGAAGGAAGAGGCTAAACAACGGAAAAAGATCCCCACCAGCAAGTACGCTCTCAAAAATTGAGCAAGGAGAAGAGGGACTGTCTAATAACACTCAGTAAGTGATCAGTTGTGTTTTTTAACCCAGTTTGGGGACATAATATAAGCTGGGTCAGTAAAATTAGGCCTACATTGTGGTCTAAGACCTAGCATCAACTCATAGCTTAACAAAGGCTAAGGTAAATTACCCTAAACTAATTTGGTGAGGAATCCTACTGTGGACCTCAATTTACTCTGCCCGCTCTGGACCATTTTCTGAATCTCTAGGCTGACCCCTACAAGGCTAGGCTTAATCTACTCTATAGTTAGACTGGAGATATTAGGGGTGGGTTAATTGGGGACCAATTCATACAGAGCATTTTTCACAACCAATTTGCGCAGTAATAATTTCAATTTGTGCAGTGATAAATTGAAAATCTGTGCAGTGATAAATTAGGTTCTACATCGGATATAGAAACTAATTTATCACTGCACAGATTTTCAATTTATCACTGCACAAATTGAAATTATTACTGCGCAAATTGATTATCACTGCACACTAAAATTAGGTATGCCAGGCACCCAAAACCCAGCTGATTTACCAACACGAGGAATTTCAGTGAAAGATCTTGCACAGTCAAGTTTGTGGTGGAATGGGCCAGAGTGGCTGTTAGAAAATCTAGAAGAGGAAGAACCATTGTTGTCCCAAGGCGATATGATGACTAAGCTGATTGATGCAGCATTGCTTGTATATATTAAGTTAAGGTGTATATATATCCATCTCATAATTGTAAGGTTAGTGAAAAATTCACTTAATAAGAGCTAGCATTTTTGGGCTCTTGTGGCATCAGTGTTTGGGACGCTGGTGACATCATTTTGGGGCGCTGCGCGTCTTTTCTACTCGTTTGTGGGATGTCGTACATACAGGGTGTGGTCTTGTAGAGAGCTCTCTTGCAATTCAGTTTGGTTGTTTAGATACAAGATTGTTGCACCGTGCAATAGTCCAGGTTGCGTTGTTGTTGCAAGGTTGAGAAAGAAGACCATAAATAGTACCCTTTTTTGTTTACATTAAATTCATGTAACTAAGGTCTAAGGTAGGCCCGCATCGAGTCAGCAACCCTGAGATTACCCTGAGGTAGGACCTAATAGGATCTCAAATCCGTAAGTTTTAATTTAGCTTAACTTGGGCTTCAGATAGAACTGGCCCTTTAGAATTTGGCCGTTCACGGCTCAGCTGGGATTTTGAACCCAACAAATAATTAAATAACATGGTCCTTCAGAACCGGATTCTACCCCAAGACTGAGTCAGTGACTATTTTTCGGCAAAGTTCTGATTGTGCAAATTGTAGCCCAAGTTAGGCCTAGACGGGTTGAGTATTATTGAGTTAAGGTCCCAGGGTAAAAAGTTTGGTCGCCCAATTGCGAAACTTGGCCAGTCGTCTGTCGTTGTTTTGGCCTACATTTTACCGGTTTGGTTAATTTTGGGTTATTATTGAATTAAGGTCCCAGGGTAAAAAGTTTGGTAGCCCAATTGCGAAACTTGGCCAGTCGTCTGTCGTTGTTTGGCCTACATTTTACCGGTTTGGTTAATTTTGGGTTATTATTGAATTAAGGTCCCAGGGTAGAAAGTTTGGTTGCCTAATTGCGAAACTTGGCCACTTGTCTGTCGTTGTTTTTGGCCTACATTTACCAGTTTGGTTAATTTGGTTTATTATTCGTAGGCGAAGGTTGCAGACCAGTGCGCCAGTTACTTGGGTGGAAAATTTGGCATTGCATACTGGTGTTGGTTAGTACCCCACCTAGTAATTCAGTTTATTTGAAAGTAAAATTTGCGTTTGATCAGTTTGGTTAAGTATTTCTGCCAATTCAGTTTATTTGGCATTGAGCCCAATTGTTGTTTGCATTGAAGATGAGTGCATCTGAATTGAACAAATTTATAAAAAGGAGAAGCGCCTACAAAGGTCTAATTACAAAGGTCATTGCCACTATAGATTCTGCCATAGAGCAAGAGGATTTACGCTTAGTGACTGCGCAGCTTTCCATATTAGAAACTAAAAAGGTTGCTCTGAGTGAGGTAAATGTTAAAATTGAGGCTCTTATAGAAGAGGATGAAATAGAAAATAACATAATTTACTTTGAAGAGATTATTGATGATATAATT
>JAJOZX010003895.1:0-27500 GCA_023014485.1 Bathynomus jamesi
TATATACCAGAGGAATCAAAAAATCTTGCCTGAAAAGTATTTATTGTAGTTATTTTTGAGGCAGGACTTTTGCCTCACCGTGTATGTATATATATTGTATATCCTTAAAGATCCTATTACATCTACCTTAAATAATGGATGGAGGGGCGTTATAATGCGTGGCTAATGGCTGAAAAAAGGGAATAGCTTAGTCCTTATTTAGAAAGGATTACGCTCTTTCGATTCGAGAAGGAATTTGTCTCTCTGCCAAAACTTTCTTTTTTTCCCTTTCTTTCTTACGATGACTAAGAGAGAGCGAGAGTGTGGGAGAGCGAGATGGAAAAAGAGAAAGGGGAATAAGAAAGAGAGAGAGAGAGAGAGAAAGAGAGAGAGAGAGATCTAATTTGCTTCTTATTTCTAATAAACATTAACTAACAATAGCGTCATGTTTATCTAACTTCTGAGGTACTCTTAATGAGCAATACGCATAGAGTGCCACACCTCTTTAAATTCCCTCCTTTTATAATAGTCAGGAATGCGTAGCGAGGCACTGATCAAGCAGAACCTTTTTCCCATTCTCCCCCCCCCCCCCCCCGACACCCCATAAAAGAAGAAGAAAAAGATAATTTTTTTATATATTTTGATTTCGTTTTCATATCCACATTCTAAAAACTAACTTGACCTAACTTAACTTAAAACCTAAACTAAGCCTAATCTAGCCTATTCTAACCTAACGTAACTTAATCTAACTTACGATAACTTGTCGATTAAATGTCATGTGGAGAGAATGACGTCAGTCCTCAACATATATATATATATGGTAAAGTATGCGGGTGACACAATTTAACTTATCCGTTTTCTTCCTAAGCGATAGTGTAAAGGTCTTTTAGGCCTAAAGGAACATAGCGGCCACATAATTTAAAAAGGCTTATAATATATATATATATATAACTTATCTTTAAGATATTTTAAAGTTATTATTATTATTAGTATATTATTATTATTATTATAAAATAAAATTTAAACTAATACAAAGTTTGTTGGTTGGTTGGTTTTATTTTTGTATAGTACAGCATCATAGAATTCAAGGCAGCGTCCATAGTTGAGTGGGTAACACATTTTCCCTATGAGCGAAGTGAAGACACTACGGTCTGAGGTTCGAATCCCGGTGATGCTGGTAATTATAATACAGAGAAGGGTTTGAGCAATGGTCCGTATTAGTTGGCTTAGCTCTGTACCAGTTTCTGGCCTTCCTCGTTCACTGTTATTATAATTATTATTATTATCCTTGAAATAAACAGTGTAGTCAATAAATTTTGCCGAACTTTACAAACACCTTGAAAGGACTTTTTTAATTGACATGAAAATTGGTGTAAATCTTAACTTATATTTATGCTGTATCGAAGATATGAAATTTAATACATATATTTAAAACTACTTTCTATATAACAATGAAAGCTACCTAATTTTTTTAGTGAGGTATTAGCAAATGAATACATTAAATGAGGTACAAATGATATACCTGAATTAAACAGGTATACTCATTTGTATAATTCTTTACTTGTTTTAGGGAAATCCTTATATTTGCAATTTTAAATATTCAAAAGCATATTTTAAATAGTTTCCCATTTCACGCATAAAAATCCTCTTTTTATAAAAATAAATACTTGGGTAAGAATTTCTCGCATTCTTTGAGTTCCGACGAAGTACGGAGGACACCTTACACCAAAGTTACTTTTCTTAGTGCACCAACTTTCACTTCTCGTGTGAGCAAACGTTTCTTTCATACATCCATGCACCTGTCGTCTTTTCTCTCTATAATCAGATCATCCGTCACGCTGTATCCGTCATCCCACACGCATGGATAACGTATGATGACGGATTACGTACGGGTAACCGATTAAATGTTACTAAACATAAGTAAACTGATGTTATCTTCGGTCCAACATTATTTTTTTTTTTTCAAATTTCAATTTTTTCGATTTTTTCTTTGATTTTTCGAATTTTTGTAATAGAAAATGGAAACAAGGAATCGAACGAGGAATGATGATGACCCAAATTCGGTAAAGAGGTTCATCCTTAAAGCTTTTGCCCTACATCCAAAAAGTTTCTTTTGAGGAAAAAATATACTTTTCTATTATTTACAATATCTTCCGTTCGAGCAAAAGGAAAATTTATAAAAAATTAAAACCATCAAATTCATATTTTTTTATATTCTTTTTATTAATCCATATATATATATATATATAATTTTTTTTTAACTCTCCCACGAATTACGCCATTTTTGAGGGCGGGTCCTAATGTAGGTTGTTTACTTTCATCGATTTTTTTTTTCCATTCTTTGGGAAGATCTTGTAGAATACGAAAGCGCTCGGAATCGTTTTTTGTTTTTTATTTAATAAAGTTCACATAAAATTATGAATTATTCTCCAAATATATATATATATATATATATATATATATAAATTTATATATGTTACACACAGACCGTGCATGGAGCAAGGAACTCTTCTGGGAAATTAAATCCATTATAGGTCGAATAAGTAATGATAATGGACAAATACTATAGTTTTTCTTTTTCATGATGGAAGGCCGATGTGGGCAACGGGTTACGTTGGGCCCACGTTGGGCCTTCCATCATGAAAAAGAAAAACTTAGTATTTGTCCATTATCATTACTTATTCGAAATATAGTGGATTTAATTTCCCAGAAGAGTTCCTTGTTTCATGCACGGTCTGTGTGTACCTTAAAAGTTTCTCAGGGGGACCATTCTGAGTTGCATCATATATATATATATATATATATATATATATACTCTGCGTGTGTATAGATAGATAGATAGATAGATAGATAGATAAAGAAAATAGCGAAATTATTCCGAATACTTTCGATAAAATTTTATTTGCTCCTCACGGTAGAACAGAAAGAAAATAGAAATTAAATAAATATATTAAAACGCCGAACTTATAAACCTAATTATTATTAAACGACTAAATCCGTTAATCCCTAAAACGGGATACAAATCCGTTAATCCCTAAACCGGGATACAAATCCATTAATCCCTAAATCGGGATACAAATCCGTTAATCCCTAAACCGGGATACAAATCCGTTAATCCCTAAACCGGGATACAAATCCGTTAATCCCTAAACCGGGATACAAATCCGTTAATCCCTAAACCGGGATACAAATCCGCTAATCCCTAAACCGGGATACAAATCCGCTAATCCCTAAACCGGGATACAAATCCGCTAATCCCTAAAACGGGATACAAATCCGTTAATCCCTAAAACGGGATACAAATCCGTTAATCCCTAAAACGGGATACAAATCCGTTAATCCCTAAAACGGGATACAAATACGTTGATCCCTAAAACGGGATACAAATACTTTAATCCATAAAACGAGATACAATCCGTTAATCCATAAAACGAGTTGCAAATTTTTAATCCTGTATTTTTTCCCTGATGATAAAATCCCTAATTTACAAAATTTTAAAGATATTTTAATTTAAAAATTCTTATAAATCAATTTTGTTAAATTCATTCGAAGCTGATAAGAAATATTTTCCATCAATTTAATTCTAATTTAATCTGAAGATAATTATTTTAGAATTATCTTTCAGGATTAAACCTTAATTAAGAATTTATCGAAATTAATTTTGACTCAAGTTAACTAACTCACTTTCCTTTTGGCGAAACTTTATAATTAACTTTAATCAAAGTTTTCTTCTCTCAAGATTTTTTTTTCAACTTTAATCTCAAAGATTTCAAACTTAGTTTTATTTAAAAGAAAAACCTTTTCCCACAATTATCTACATAAAACTCCGTATAATTTATCCGTTAATGAGTGTTAACTGTGTTAAATATATAATTAACTGAACCAAGAAACCTCCACATAACTTTCCTTAGTTAATTACTATTATTAATCGTTTTTGTAGCTTTTAAGCAAATAGTAAATGTTAAGTGTATGTTAAGAGATGGTTAATTTCACTGATTTTCGTCTAAAAAATTAGGTTATGAACTCTGTATCTACAATTATGTTCCATTTTCAGAATAATAAAATTGTTGGGATAAAAAGAATTAGCATTTTGTGTGTACACACACACACACACACACATATATATATATATATAATATATATATATATATATGCACTAGAATCACAAAATAACACGTGACCTTATTAATAAGCAAACAACCACAAGGAAAAGGAAACACAAAGTCCGAGCGCTTTCGTGATATATTCACATATCAAGGAAGAACCTTGATAATGTGAATATATCACGAAAGCGCTCGGACTTTGTGTTTCCTTTTCCTTGTGGTTGTTTGCTATATATATATATATATATATATATATATATATGGGCTGAATTTCACACTTAATACAGGAAATGAATGAATGATGCAAACCCACAAGAAAAAGAACAAATTATTCCAAGGCCTTGCGTATATTCAGCAGTGCACCTCGTCAGGGAATGACGTCATTCCTGACGAGGTGTACTGCTGAATACACAAAAGGCCTTGGAATCATTTTTCTTTTTCGTTTTCGGTTTACATCATATATATATATATATATGGTGTCTCAAAAGTCCTGCTCTATAATGTAGACATGATATTTGCATCATTTGGGACAAGGTTCCTGGGACACTATATATATATATAGGTGTAGGGGTGGGTGTTACGCCCTATCCGTGAAATTGCCATGTTCATGAAATGGGTAGTTAAAAGTGTGCCCAACTGATCATGAAGTGAGCAAATCATTATGAATGAAAATTTAAATACCATTCTCTTAACTATTTATGCACTTACTTAACGTCGATATAAAAAAAAATACATATTTATTAGTAATATAATAACATCAACAAAGCTAATAATGATTAAGTTAACTTCGGTTACGTTAGGTTAGATATCGGATCAGGAGACAGGACAAAACGACCTAACCTAGTCTAACATAACCTAACCCGACCTAACATAACCTAACTGTTTTAACTTCATCTTTACTATAGTTCAATTAAATACCAAATAATGGTGCTGTTAAAATCTAGGCTAATATATATATATATATATATATATATATATATATATATATATATGCACTAAAATCACAAAATAACACGTGACCTTATTAATCAGCAAACAACCACAGGGAAAAGGAAACACAAAGTCCGAGCGCTTTCGTGATATATTCACATTATCAAGGAGGAACAGAAATGATAATGTGAATATTTGATAATGTGAATATATCACGAAAGCGCTCGGACTTTGTGTTTCCTTTTCCCTGTGGTTGTTTGCTGATATATATATATATATATATATATATATATATATATATATATATATATATATATATGTATTTATTATTTATTTATTTATTTATTTATATATATATATATCCTCCTGTGTGACAGAATTCAAAGAGATGTAATCACAACTCACAAGTGTGAAATAGAAATCACACGTTTAGAAAGTGTGAAGGGATCGATAAATGAGTTAAATGTGTTTTGGACACCTGTGGTTTAGGAATAAAATATCAGATAAACTGATGTTTACGTACGAGATTTCAAATTTCCTGCATAATTTCACACAGTTCATGAACTGGACAATTTCCCGGATGGGGCGTAACATTATATATGTATGTGTGTGGGTGTGTGTATATATATATATATATATATAAGCGGAAATGTTTCTCTAATAATAAGGGTTTAACTAACTTTTAGTTACACCTCAGTTGACACGTTAATTAAGGGAACATTTCCGTAATTATGTATGACGAATAAATAATAATTATATATATATATATATATATATATATATATTATATATATATATATATATATATATATATATAAGAACCACGAAGGAAAAGAAGAGAAACACTAGCAACCGAACGCTTTCGTGGTATTTACCGGCACGTTATTCTCTTCGACTATTTTTCCGACTTGTCGGCAGTGGCCGGCGGATGATGATGATGATGATGATGGTGAGTCTTTCTTTCACTTTTTCTGAATGAATGTTAACTCACGAATGATAGGTTTTGCTACTTACTTAACCCCTTATTCTCTTCTTTTAACCCCCTACTCTCTTCTTTCTCTCGGGCTAACCTTAGAGTGGATCTTAGGGTCTTTGTTAGCCTTAGCTTCTGTAGATCGTAGATAATGTATTGTTAAATACACGCGAAAACGCTCCGTTGATAGAAGTTTTCCATTTCCTTGGTGGTATATATATATATATATATATGATGAATAAAACCACGAAGGAAAGGAAACACAGAATGGTGCTCAAGCGCTTTCGTCTAATGACATCCTCATGGGTGTTCAGCAAATAATAATAATAATTAGTAGTACAATGTACAGTATATAAAGTATTTTAGATCTGATCTTTTGTCGTATAAATACTTCTTAAAAACATAATTCATTACAGAATGGAATTAATAGCAATTCCGAAGGCGATACTGTCGGGATTACGACCCTTGTTCTACTTGACATTCTATCGACAAGTATATTGTGGGTTAGAGTAAGTTAAGTTAGGTTACGATAGCATGGTTAGATTACAGTAGTTTAATTAAGTTCTGTTAAATTAGCTTGTTAGGGTATCAATGTTATAATCTTATCGATCCGATGGGTATAGGAAATTATTATCTTTTAACTTATAGGATGGTCTTTCTAACAGAAATTCTTCATTTGTGTGTATATATAGTGTGGAATTAACATACTATATATAAAATCTTGGCTTTTACTTCCACCCGAATTGTTCATCTTGACAAAGATCAAGCTTGTTATTCCACCTTAGACCTACAGCTTAACGTGGAATCTGAACCACGACCCTGCACGAGTGGTCAGAAATTACAAAGTCGTTGCCTGGAGCAGCCCAGAGTCTTAACCACTAGGTCACCCAGGATACCCATTTATCTACCAACCTATTTTTTCTGGAAGGGTGAGCAGTTGGGTAAGCTGCGCGCCATCTGCTTTCGCCAAGAACCGACTACTGGGCCAGTGGATTCGTAGTCAGCGATGCTAACCATTACACCACCGAGGCGGCGTGTATTGTCTCGATATTTTTAAAAAATTATTTATTTTCTTGTCCTTAATTTTTTATGATAATATTTAAATAATTATATTTTATATTCCATAATTCCATAATTTCATAATTCCATAATTCCAGAATATTTAATTCTGTACTTCATATTTTCAATTCATTTTTCATAATTACAAAACCACCTCTGACTTACTTATAACCGTACATATAAAAAAAAAATATATATATATATATATATATATATATATATATATATATATATTCCCGCAAGGGGGTTCTAAGCTCGTGCTCTTGAGTGCTCTTTGTGCTCGTTTGTACGTGCTTGTTCCTGGAGGTTTCACGTGCGCCCTCCCGGCCCTAGCACCCAAGGATGATGGGGCTCGACCCTGCAGCCCTTGTCATCCTTGGTCTTTTTCCACTTCGACTGTCCCCTCCACCCTTTCTTTTTCCTCTGTCTTTCCTCTCACTTTTTCTTTGTTTTTCCGCTGAGATATGCCCTTTAAATAGAGGCGAATCGGTTCTTCCTGAACTTAAAAAAAAATATATAATATATATATATATATATTAGCGTATGTTTAATTAATTATAATAATCCGATTGTATTATCCTAAACCTCGTAAATATAATTACATTACATTATATTCAGATTACATGAAGTCACTCGGACCTATCGAGGTTAGCCAAGTCATATAAATGGTCTAAAACTATATAATAGTATTTTTCAAATATCAATTTCAATCAGTATCTCGAAAATAGTATGAAAATACTGAATTATGTTTAATGTGGGCAACCTCTATAAACGTTTGAAACTTTTAACCGTTACCATGGGAACAGAGCAGAAGTGGCATCCAATTTTCTGCGTAAGATTTTGGACCAACAAAAATTAAATCAAAATATTCGAAAAAAAATCTGAAAGGTGGCGCTGTTTACGAGCTTTTGGAATAAAACTGTATTGTGCTTTTTAGACTACATATAAATAAACTTTATAAAGTTACAGATACAGCACACTGTATATACGTATTACAGATAGATAATTAGATAGATAGGTAGGTGAACAGTATCTGAAATACAGAAATTCTATTTTGTTGAGTTGAAGATCTTAATGCATAATAAAGTAATGATCCAAAAGGCCATGAATTCATTTCAAGCGTAAGACAGTTTATGTAATGAACATTTTGTAGTCACAATTAATCACAATTAATCATAATTATCGTTACTTATCGTTACATTTATAGAATCAGTGAATTAGTGGTGATGGATTAGAATAGAAATCTTTCAGTTAAACATATTTAAAACTAAGTATTATTTGGTGCGTAACGAAATGCCAGTGATACTTATTTTTCTCCTATACGACATATACTGTACTGTATATATTACATATATAGATAGATAGATAGATAGATAGATAAATAAAGTGGTTATTAAAACCGTGTGTGTGTGAGTATCATTTGTTTTTAATTCTAATGTATTGCTTTCGTAAATTTAATTTAAAATAAATTTTCCTACGAGACCGGATTTATGGGACACCCTGTACATTAGATCCTTAAACCTTTACACTTTTACTCAGAAGGTACGAATCGATAACCTTTCTAATTTCATCAAAGCTTCAACGCAACACTTTTTAAAGCATCTTTCAATGAATTATTTTTTGATACATTAAAACAATGAATGAAAAAATTTTTGCTGAATAAAACCAAACTGTTGCTTTCGAAACTATTCAGTTTCTCCGCAGCTTTCGCGGGGGAAAGTAGTGTTCGTGATCAGTCTCTTTCGTAGTGATTTTTATCAATTCATTCTGGAATTTTAAGTTAAAGAGATTTTGATGAAACTTTGTTTTTATTAGTAATTAAATAATTATATATAATTTTTTTATTATTTGATTATTAATAATTACGTAACTGTACCTAATTATATTAATTGGAGTCAGCCTTTTATTTCAAGTAAGTTGATTAATTACATTTTTTTTTAATTGGATTTAGTATGATGACTTAAAATTAATTTTAATTACATTAAATAGCTAATATTAAGTTTCAGGAAGAACAAATTTTGGTGATTCGCCCATTTCATAATTCGAACTAGTTAGGGTGACTCTTACAGCCAGGTTAGGTTACAGTAGGTTAGGCGCCCTTTTAAGTTGGTTATAGTTACTTCCAATGTCACCAACTTTCAGCCAATCAGAGGTCCAAAAACCCGGTGTCCCCGGAACTTAACATTATATATATATATATATATATATATATATATATATATATATATATATCAACAAAAAAATACGTAAGCCAATATAACTTTATTAAAAATATTAAAATGATATTACAACTGATAAATGCACCATGTTGACGACGTCGTTAACATGGTACATCACGTGCCTTATTTCCCAGCTATAGTCACGAATTCTTATGGAGAAATAAATATAAAACTAACTTATTTGCGCATTTGATTATATCCATTAATGACATTTATCAGTTCTAATATCGTTTTAATATATTTAATAAGAATAATTATAATAATAATAATAATAATAATAATAGTTATAATTTTCGACGCTAAGGTTTCGATACCAGGTTTATGGACCCCCGACTGGCTGAAAGCTGGTGACGTAGGAAATAACTAACCAGCATAGAATTTCAACCTAACCTAGTGTAACCTAAACTGGATGTAAGAATTACCTGATTGGCTCGGAGTATGGAACGGGCAGGTCACCAGAATCTGGTGTCCCCGAAACTTAATATTAGCCACATTATTATACTACAATTATTCTTAATTTCATGGTATACACTAAATTATGCATTTCTGAAGGTGACCACAGATATTCTTAACTACGACAAATTCATACAATTTTAAGCAATTACGTCATAACGTTCAAGATATTTAGGTCTCTGAATTTTCCCGTACAGTATTTAGAATCTAAATAATATTTTACACACACACACACACACACACACACACACATATATATATATATATATATATATATATATATATATATATATATATATATATATATATATATATATTAGCGGTCATACTTTGGAACAAAAAAAAATATATATATATACACACGACTAAGGAATTCTTCAGTTATGTTAATAGTAGAAAGCCCATTAGAAGCATGATAGGCCCGTTAAAGAACCCCAGCGGCGCGCTGCGAACCTCCGACGTGGACAACTGGACATCGCTAATGTGCTGAACGAGTACTTTGTGGGAGTGTTCACCAGGGAGGACACCCGCGTCATCCCGAGCCAGACGTCAGGCACGACGGTGCTCGCCTGGATAGGGTTCGATGTAGTACGACAGACGTTGCTGATAGAATAGACAAACTGAATGCGTTTAAGGCTCCTGGGCCAGACCAGTTCCTCCCCAGAGTCTTGCTGGAATTGCGCGACCAGGTAGCTCCCCACCTGGCTACAGTCTTCAACAAATCGTTGGAGACGGGCCAGGTGCCTGGTGACTGGAGGGAAGCCAACGTGACCCCTATCTTTAAGAAAGGGGATCACGAAAGTCCAGGGAACTATCGTCCCATTAGTCTCACTTCGGTCGTAGGTAAATTATTAGAGGGGATAATAGCGGATAGGATCGTTGATCATTTGGATTTCTACAAGCTGCTTAGGGACTCTCAACATGTGTTTAGGCAGCATAGGTCGTGTCTCACGTCATGTGTCTCACGTCATGTGGAGTGAGTACGATAAGAGTAGGGCGATTGATATACTTTATTTCGACTTTCAGAAAGCCTTTGATAAGGTACCTCAACGCCGGCTAATGGCCAAAGTCCGCGCGCTGGGTATCGGTGGGGAAGTAGATAGCTGGATTGAAAATTGGCTGAAGAATAGGCGGCACAGGGTTGTAATTAAAAGGGCTAGCTCGGGTTGGGCCTCGGTCACTAGCGGGGTTCCTCAGGGTTGCGTTTTGGGGACCACTCTTGTTTATCATTTACATAAATGATATCGACGCTGGCATCGTCAGTAGGATCGCCAAATTCGCTGATGACACGAAGCTTGGAGACAATGTTGGGGTGATCGAGCAACTGCGTGCAGACCTACGTAGGATAAGAAAGTGGTCCGAAAAATGGAAATGCCGTTCAACTTGGGTAAATGCAAGGTGATGCACATTGGCTACGCCAATCCCAAGTCGGACTACTCGATGTTGGGGAATAATATCGAGGCGACTGATTTGGAAAAGGACTTGGGTGTGCTAATTAGCAGCGACCTTAATTTTACGAAACAGTGCGTAGAGGTGGAAAAGAAAGCCCAGAAGCTGTTGGGTTATATCAGGAGGCAATTTCGATTTCGAAACAAGGAGATTGTGATCTCTCTCTACAATTCCCTGGTTCGGCCGCACCTGGAGTATGCTGTGCAGTTCTGGTCGCCCACCCTCAGGAGCTGAGGGTGGAGCGAGTCCAGGCGAGGGCCACAAAGTTAATCCCTTCCGTTAGGCATATGGGCTGCAATCGACGCTTATGTGCCCCGAATTTGTTTTCGCTGGAAACTCGGAGGCTGCGCGGTCAACTCATCGAGATTTTCAAGCTCTTACACGGGTTCGACGATGTCGATTTTAGAATCGTGTTTAGTTTAAATGATAACTCAACTCGCAACAATGGTTGGAAGTTGGATTTAAAACGGTTTAGGACTAGTGTGTGTGGGAATTACTTTACCTATAAGATCTGTGATACGTGGAACAGGCTACCTTCAGAAGTTGTGAACAGTTCCACTGTGGATCAGTTCAAGAAAAGGTTAGACCGAATCTTGCACACTATTTGAGGGTGTATGAATTTTTCCCTGGCACCCGTTGCCATTGGTACCTCCTCGGTATGGACCGCAAGGCCTTTTGAGGTACTTCTTGCCCTTGTAACTCTCTCTCTCTCTCTCTCTCTCTCTCTCTCTCTCTCTCCTCTCTCCTCTCTCTCCTCTCATCCATATAAGTTTGTGTGCGCGCGCGCGCCTGTAATCTTACAAATTTAATATGCAAATTTTTTCTTCAATAAGTATTAACTACTAATTATTAATTATACTGTATATCCATATACACTAAATATTTTATTATATTTAACGTGGGAGCTTTTGGGTAAAGTTGAAGTATACCCACAATACTCAAAAAATTTAATGCTCTACATTTTTCATGTATAAATGTCGCAGGTGGGATAAATGATAAGTTACCAGTTAAAGTAAATATAAGAGCGCCATGAATGCCAACATGAGTAAAAATAGATCTGAGTAAAAATGTGTTATAATTTGATGTTAAAATATGTGATGGTTTACACACCTGAATCTGTTTCAAGTCCCGAATGAAGTGATAAAGTGCAAGGCATTAATTCACTGTCCTCTTTAGTATAATTCCTTGTTATAACTCCGACATAATTCTTCGGTTCAATTATATAAATGACTTGCACCGAGAAAGTATATAAAAGAATTATATCGATGAATTTTATATGTATAAAATCATATAAAATTATATAAAGGAATTATATATGTATAAGAATTATATACAGGAGTTACATCTTGGAATTATAAGAAGGAATTATATAAAAGATTTTACGACTAAAGTTATACTTAGGTGTATATTTTAGGACAATATCCCTGGAAAGTACGGAGGGTTTGACAAAAGTAAATAGACACTACGATGATTGTCCTCAAAAACAAATGCCAAAGCTCGTCAGTGGAATGCCAGAATGTGTGTCACCTTTACAAAATGGAAAGGGGAAACCAACATCATTCTAAGTATACTGATTCAATAAATCTATTATTTATTGACTTTTATTATCAACCAAAAACTATGGAAAAACCGAAGGTGTCTATTTACTTTTGTCATCTCTGTGTGTGTGTGTGTGTGTGTGTGTGTGTGTGTGTGTGTGTTTTTTTTTATCAGGGATAAAAATATGTAATTCCAGATTCTCTAAATACGTTTTTAGTTGTAATTTGTTTATATAATTATTACTATATATAATTCCTTTACATAATTCTTTATTATAATTTGAGAATGAAATTATGTAGTTCATAATTCGAAAATAATTCCAGACTATATTTTTAAATATGTTTTTAATTTTGATCCCTTATATAATTCCTATACACATATAATTCATTTTTTATTTTCTCGGTAGAATCCCCTAATATAATTCATTATAATTCCCTGATGAAAGTACAGTACATACTTCATATTTTGTTGGAATATAGTCCCACATTATATTTCTAAATATAATTTTAGTCCTAAAAACTTTTATATAATTCCTTCATATAATTCCTTCTTGTAACTCCCAAATGTATCTCTTTCGTATAAATCCTATACGTATATAATTCCTTCGTATAATTTTTATACGATTCTTATACATATTATAAAGTTCCTTGATATAATTCATCAATACAATTTCTTTATCTAATTTAATAATATAATTCCACGACACGGAGACTGGCGATACGTTGGCATGAGTCCAGTAAACGATGAAGCGATAAACACGAACATTTTTTATCAGAACAAAGGAAATCAAAGATGTAACTTTCTCTCTCGATTCAGGAGAATGGAATTGAGAGTCCAAACATTCCGAGCATGTCACGGATGTTGTCCTTTCTTTGGAAGAAAGCGAAAGAAGGGAGAAAGATTTAGCAATCGGAAGTGATTACGTCATTTACGACGTCACAGCTCCATTCTGACTTCATATTAATGCGATGAAGATTTTATGTTGGACTCAATTTTTTTAGGTTATGTCTTTTGGTGAATATATATATATATATATATATATATATATATATATATATATATATATATATATATATATGTGTGTGTGTGTGTGTGTGTGTGTGTGATTGTGGATTGACTGTAACATTTTTATCATATGTATATTTTGTCAACAATTTTTCTTTGCCGAAATTAATATAACGCAAACAGAGAATAATTTCTAATAAATTGAACAATAAAGTAAAACTATATACATATATAAATACTATGTAACTATGGAAACGAAGGGCAGTAACCATACCAACCATTCATACGCGGAAAAAACTTACCATGACATACTAACCGACAATATGATTCTCTAAAACAGTTTAAACTATGTTGGAAAAAAAAAAAACCAAAGAGGGTTCTTGACTGGATTTAATAATATAACAACTCGTCTGCGAATCTAATTTACAATCTAAATTATTCTCAAAAGCACTTAATTGGTAGGAATAACTCGTAAATCCGTGTTTTAAGTGTTCTTATGTCACTTAACTTAGGAAATATTTTAAAATTAAATAGTTTCTCCTCTTTTTTTTATGGTTTTCTTTTTTTTTTCTTTGTTGGAACAAGTATGTAGAGACAAGACAAATTAATCCACATTTACTTTTCTTCGAAAGTGAGCGACCATATTACAGCTTTCTATTTTCTCAGATAGATAAAAGTATATTAGTATTGTGCTGTTAGCATATATGTACAGTGATACATATATATATACAGTATGTGTGTGTATGTGTGTGTAGATATATGTAAAAGAGAGAGAGAGAGAGGGGTTGTTTGATGCGGTTGTTTAACCTTCTTCGCAACATCTAAGATCATATGACGAAGGAAACCTACAACTTTATGTAGGGTCCAAACAACGGGTCGCTACATAATTTGGACGCGGAAGACGATCCTCCATCCAACTACCATCCAGACCCAATATCGCTTAACTTCGGGAGAAAAAGAAAATATGGGCAAATATTTACAAAAACTAATAGACTCGAAAATAAAAAAAAATTTTACACTTCTTTTTTACACTTCTTTTTTACACTTCTTTTTTACACTTCTTTTTTACACTTTTAGTGATGTAACGTAATTGAAATAAATGTCAAACAAATCGTGATGACAAATTTCGAAGCAATAATGCGTAAAGCGAAAAGCTAATTTCGATAATTCCTATACTTTTCATACATTTTGACTCTTCAGCCTTAAGCGAAGCAATTATACGCTATTTAAAGCGTATATAAATTGCTTCCTGGCGTAGGAATTTCCTGTCCTTGTAAAGAGTTGAAATTTTGAATCAAAGAAGTGTTAGAGAAATTTTAACCTTTCTTTCACCCCGAAAAAAAAAAAAAAGAAAGTTCTCTTCATCAAAACTTAATTGTAATTATTTATTTATTTGTTATTTACTAAAAATTATTTGTTTCCTTTATCTCGTTAATTATGGTTATTTATTTATTTATTTATTTTATTTTATTTTTTTATTTTTTTTTTTATCTCGTTAATTTTAGTTTTAAATTTGCTCTAATTTGATTTGAGTAAAATTGTAGGAATTTTTTTTTTGAGGGGGGGGGGGAGGACTTTCGATAAATTTAAAGGAAATTGTAAATAAAAATTTTATGATTGTAATTTTTTTTTTTTTTAATTTTATCAGTTAGTGATAATTTTAATTTAATTTTAATTTAATTTTAAAAGTCCATATATGAATTTAAAAGTTTTTAGTTAAAAATAACGACTAATTTAATCTTTTGATTCTTTCAATATCTTTGCAACTTCTTATAATTTTAGTTACGATTTTTGTAGTTTTTAACTAAAGATTAAAGTTGATATCAGCTTTCCATAAAACTTATATATTTTAATAATTAAGACTGAGTTATGCAGGGTTTCGAATGTTGGTAACCTCTTCACAGTTTATCCCCCAAATTCAAATTCACCCCACCCTCCAGCTCCCTTTCTTTTTACGCCAAGCCCAGGCAAAGAATTTGTTAACACTGTTTGCTATCTGTATGCATATACTGTATTCGAGGTCAAGTCAATAAATTCGCGGAATTATTATTAAAAACACATGACATCAATTCCATGAATTTATTGACTGGATCGCACATATAGTATATATATATATATATATATATATATATATTATATATATTCAGTGGAAACAAGAAGAGAGAGGTACACCATTATTTATACTTTGAAAATAATGGAGGAACTAGTCCCTAATCTTACTGTGAACCCTATAACTACTCAAATAACAGTGGAAAGTAGAAAAGGAAGAGTGTGCCGTGTTTCCAAATTAAAGGCTAGACAGGGAACATCCTCAACCCTGAGGGAAAAGAGTTTTGTTGTGAAAGAACCGACACATTGTTCAACCAGCTGCCCAAGGAACTAGGGAATAAGAGTAGTGTAGCGACAGATATCTTCAAAAGAAGACTAGATGCCTGGCTCAGAACAGTTCCAGATGAGCTGGGCGTACCTCGCTGTGTGAAGTAGGGAGCACAAGAAACCAACTCTTTACTTCACCAGGCGAACTCAAGAGGAAGAGCAACAAGCTTGACCTTCGTGAAATGAAGGAACATTTATTTTATTCGATGTCTATCGTGTTTTTTATTATTCAAAATGTTTTATTTACGTTAATTTGAATAATCCTAACTTTAATATTAATAAATCACTTTATTTGTCGTCCTTTTTTAAAATGCTACATTGCCAAATTTTTAACTCTCTCTCTCTCTCTCTCTCTCTCTCTCCTCTTCTCTCTCTCTCTCTCTCTCTCTATATATATATATATATATATATATATATATATGTTACAGGGAATCTGTGTAACTAGGGATTTTATGAAATCCCTAAAACGTTCAGGGATTTCGTGTAAAGTTAAGTCGTGATATTTTTGTTAAAACTAATGTACATTCCCTAATTTTTAGTCCTCAAAGGTCCTCCTTCCTCTTCAAATATGTTTTTACAATCTCTGTCGTGGATTTGGGGTCGTTATCTTGTTGGAAGATGAATTTTTGTCCAGTCAAACGCTTTCTCACTGGCACAGCATACAGTTAAAAATTTGACTTGTACTTGTACCACCGATTTTTACAAGGGAGCCAACTCCAGATGAACTTACTGACTCCCCAAACATTGATCGATTCCCGACCATGCCTTACTGTTGGTGTAAGCACATATTATTATATTTCTCACCTGTCGCCGTTGTACGTACTGTTTTCTTTTAGACCCAAAGATTTCAAATTTGACTCGTCTGTCTACAGAACCTTCGTCCAATCAGTTAACATCCACTTGGTATGATCTCGTACATATTTCACTCTCTTAGACGTGTTTTCTTGGTCTCAGGTAGGGTTTATTGGAAGCAGTTCTACCGTGCAACTCTGCTCCCTGCAATCGACGTCGTATTGTTATGGACCGAAACGTTAGTGTTCTGTGAGGACTAAAGTCCTGCTGTAAACTACGACTCAATTACCTTCTATTTTTCGGCCATGTAACCTTAAGTACTGAGTCTTGAGTCTTGAGACTGTCGTTTTTCTTGGTTTCTTAGTCTTCTTTTTTTTTAGTTGACCCTGTTTCAAGATGGCGGTTGATAGTGCCCCGCACCCCTTTTACAGAAATGTCCAGATTTTAGCAATTTCTCAAAAAGTACATCTTTCTCCTTGTAAAGTCACGACCTTTATGCGAATATCTTCTGGTATCTGTCGTACTGGACTCATTACATGTGAAAACATCAGTTGAATCTACATGTAAAAGAGCTGAAGGCACTCATTATTTAGACACAATGTAGAAAACTAGGAATGTTTGTAAAACACATTACATACCTCTACTGTATTATATTCTATGAACCCAACTATTCTACTGTAGTTAAGCAAAGAATAAAAAAAGAGGCACTCTAAAATCGATTTTTAATGAAAAGAACAAGTAATATATCTGAATGATGCAGTTGTAAGAATATTTTCAAATAGTTAACCGATAACCTTGTAGGTCGCTGTTTATGCTGCACATGTATAAAGTGGACGAGTAAAATTATGCTATTTAGGCATAATTGTTGCTAAATTCTAGATTTTAACTATATGGAGCATTTTTTTTATCAATCTTAGTGGCGTTTCTAATCTTTTGAACAGTCCACCTTGTAATCACCCAATTTATTGTAAATTGTACAAATATATATATGATAATTACAACAAAATTTGATTTTTTTATGGTTACATTATTTGCTTCTAAATGTAATCATAAATTAGGAAAGAAATTAGCAATTTAAAGTCATAATCTTATTAATAATCGATATGACCTTCTTTTGCTTTAATGACAGCTTCCACTCTGTGACGCATAGATTCGATAAGTTTCTGGATAACATTTTGTGCTATGCCCTTCCAGCATTCTTCTACATTCTCCCTGAGAGAATCGAGAGAGAAGTTATATTCTTTTTAGCTTTCAGACTCTTCAAATGGTCCCAAAGATGCTCTATTGGATTGAGATCAGGACTTTGTGGAGGAAACTTCATAATTTGTAGAACACCTTCATATTTTTTCTTGTTGAGATAGTTCATGCAAAGGTTAGAAGTGTGCTTCGGGCCGTTATCCTGCTGAAAAATGATTCCTTGACCACAAAGCCTCAATCCTGATGGTATTGCATGTCTCACTAGTATGGAATGGTACTTCTCTTTTGTGAAAGTGTAAGTGATTCTATGAAGATCTCCAACTCCAGAATAACTGAAACAACCCCAAACTTGAATGTTGCCTCCACCATGTTTTATTGAATGTTTTATGCAGGGATGAGACCCAGAAAGTTCCATTTTTGATTCATCAGTAAAAAGCCCTAGCTAATCTCTAAATATTATAAACTATTGTAATCTCCAACTCTATATTAATAATAATTCCATAATAAGTTGTACTTTATAATTCATATATTAAACCATCTTATTATGTTGACTTTATTTTTAAGTATTTTAATAATTTTATAAACCCAAATTGTATATCCAATTTTTTTTATTCAAATTGGCTACTTGGAACTTCAAATTTTACTGAAATTTTTTTTGGTTTACATTGTTGAAAAAAGAAAATACCTTCAACATTTCAACATAAGGAAAACCAATTACTTTAAATATTGGTATCAATTTATGAAACCAAAATAAAATTATTTTTATCCTTTTACTGAGTAATAAAACTACTTATCATCATTTTAGCTATACGGTATACGAGTAACAAATTCTGGTACTGTATAGCGTGGAGTGAACTAAGGAAAAGCATTTAAACAAATTTGAAATGTAAATATATGAAAATTGAAAGTTTTTACATTAGATTACTAAAATTTATGAAGGGAATTGATTTTTTAAAATATAGGCAAAGAATCGGCATCGGCATCGGTAGTTTTTCATGGAAACGGCATTAGCAAACTTTTGACTCGGTACATCACTAATATATATATATAATTTTAATTAAAAGGTTTTGGTCCCAGGAAAGCACAGTGTAAGAATAAACAGAAAAACCCAAACATTCATAAAAATTGTTTAATGTACAAACTTTTCGGCAATAATTTCATCCTCACTCTTTCTAAAAATTAGAAAATATTTAAAAGGTAAAAAGTAGTACAAAATATTAAAATAAAAACATATTTGTGGGTTGAAATTAACATTAAAATAGATTTAATAATTAAAAAGTTACTTTAGAAACTCTTAATTATATATCTCATAATAATAAGTATTGGCGCAGAACCATAATATAAAAACTTTAAAAGTTTAAAAGATTTAAAAAAATTAAAAACTAAAAAATCACGAAATTACAAAATTGATGTTATCCTGCGATTACCAGGTCGAAAGCGGAACTTTAATCGTTTAGGGTGGGTTTAGTTTTTTGAATGTGTAACTATTCTAAAATGTGGAGGTACTGTAGGTTAGCTGGTTGTTGTTGGTGGTGGTGTTTATTATTTGGAAAAAGGAGGGATCAATGGGGTGATTTGTAGTGAGCCAGTGATCTCTTATAGGAGATTTCGAGGGTTTATTTAGAGGGCGTGAGGTAGGGTTAGAAACTCCTCGATGTTCATCACTTCTGAATTGGTATTGGCGACAAGTGCTGCCAATGTAGTTCGCCTGACAGCGAATGCACTTAAAAAGATAGACGACAAACAAGATGAGCGTATCAGGGAGTTTGTCTTCATGAGGAAACTAGGATTTAATGCTACGGATGTTTGTTCAACGAACAACTTTATAAACAGATTGACTCCTTGGCCATGAGATCGCCCCTCAGTGCCACCCTCGCAAGTATTTTTTTATGCCACCATGAACATCTGTGGCTACAGCAGTGTCCCACCTCCTCCAAATCTTATTTATATAGAGGATACATGGACGATACTTCTCTTCTTTTGGAACAGAAATCCCATATAGAAATTTTCAGTGATTATCTTGATAACCAACACAAAACTATTAAATTTATTAAAGAAGAAGAAAAAATGGAGCAAATGTAGTTTACGTCCCCCTGACGCTAAAGGGGACACAAACTACACTAGGATCTTTAGGAGACATTTTTTAAATGAAGCCATCAAATAAAACGTTAAAACTAACGAAAATATTACGACTTAACCTAATCAATCGTCAGTTTATATATATGTAAATTGACGATTGGTTAGGTTAAGTCGTAATATTTTTGTTAGTTTTAACGTTCTATTTGATTAGGTATACGCGGACAAAGTTGGGGAACGTAAACTACACTAGGATAATGTAGGGGAACGTAAACTACACTAGGATAATGTAGGGGAACGTAAACTACACTAGAATAATGTAGGGGAACGTAAACTACACTAGGATAATGTAGGGGAACGTAAACTACACTAGGATAATGTAGGGGAACGTAAACTACACTTGCTCCGAAAAAAACCAATAACGTTCTACCTTTCTTGGACATCAATATAACCAAACAGAACAACAAATTTGCCACATCAGTATACAGAAAACCCACTTACACGGGACTAGGTACCAATTTTGTTAGCGATATACCCATTATATATAAAGTTAACAGTATGAAAATTCTAATTTTCCGTGCTTCTCATTTATGCTCCTCCTCTCTATCTTTTCACCATGAAATTGTCTCGCTTCAGACTTTTTTCTTCAACAATCTTTCCCCTGAACATCTTTTTCAGACAACATTAAAACATTTCTTAAGATCGATCAATCGACTCGCAATATCCCAAATGCTTCCAAAGACATTCAATACTTTAAATTCCCTTTCTAGAATTACTCAAGCTCAAAATTACAAACTGACCTACTCATTCTCTTTACTTCTTTGTACCATCAAATCGATTTTCATTTTATATTTACCTATAGCATTAAATCCTATTTTCCTTATAAAAATAAACCCTCTCTGATACACTCATCTCTTGTCTGTCGTCTATCTTTTTAAGTGCGTTCACTGTCAGCCGAACTACATTGGCAGCACTTGTCGCCAAACTCAAAATAAATGAACATCGAGGAGTTTCTAACAACAACAACAACAATCGTTACACATTCGAAAAACTAAATCTATCCTAAACGATTAAAGTTCCGCTTTCGACCTGGTAATCGCAGGATAACATCAATTTTGTAATTTCGTAATTTTTTTAGTTTTTAATATTTTATTTTAAATCCTTTAAACTTTTAAAGTTTTTGTATTATGGTTCCGTTCCAATATTTATTATTATTATTATGAGACATAAATTACGAATTTCTAAAGTAACTTTTTAGTCATTAACTCTATTTTAATGTTAATTTCATCCCACAAATACGTTTTTATGTTAATATTTTCTACTACCTTTTACTTTTCTAATATTTTATCATTTTTACAAACACGAAAGAATGAAAATTATTTCCGAAACGTCTATTATTAAACAAGAACGAGAAATGGTTGGGTTTTCATATATATATATGAATCTATATCTTGCGCCTTGGTGGTGTAGTGGTTAGCGTCGCTGACTACGAATCCATCGGCCCCGGGTTCGAGACCCGACGGCAGCCGGCGCGCAGCAAAACCCAGCTGTTCATCCTTCCACACAATAAAGAAAGCGGTTGGTAGATTAATGGGTACCCTAGGTGGCCTAGTGGTTAAGACGCTGGGCTGCTGATGGGGCGTGGTTCGGATTCCACGTTAAACTGTAGATCTAAGGTGGAGTGAAAAGCTTGACCTTCGTCAGAATGAACAATTCGGGCGGAAGCTAACCAAAGGTTATGGGATGAATTTCTCAATTAAACACGTGAAATGAATGAATGCTGCAAACCCCCACAAGAAAGAGAAAAACGATTCCAAGGCCTTTCGTGTATTCAGAGCTACACCTCGTCATTCCCTGACGAGGTGTAGCTCTGAATACACGAAAGGCCTTGGAATCGTTTTTCTTTTTCCTTGTGGATTTGCAGCATATATATATATATATATATATATATATATATAAGCAAAGAATCACAGGAAAACGGAAAAATAAAACACGAAGTCCAAGCGCTTTCGTAATACATTCACATCTCCAGGGACGAGGGAGAAATCGTCCCTGAAGATGTGAATCTATCACGAAAGCGCTTGGACTTCCTGTTTTATTTTTCCGTTTCCCTGTGGTTTCTTGCTTATTAAAAGGATAACGTGCTGTTTGTGAATTGTTTGCATATATATATATATAATATATATATATATACACACAGACCGTGCATGGAACAAGGAACTCTTCTGGGATAATTAAATCCACTATAGTCCGCACTATAGTGGATTTAATTACCCCAGAAGAGTTCTTTGTTCCATGCACGGTCTATGTGTATCATAAAAAAACTCAGGGACCATTCCGAGTTCATTCCCATATATATATATATATATATATATATATATATAGAGAGAGAGAGAGAGAGAGGAGAGAGAGAGAGAGAGAGTTCTAAGGTAATACGTTTCATTTTGTGTTTGAGAGAAAACATTTTTCCATTTCCATTACTGGTGAGAAATCATTGACAGTTACGAACTTCTTGAAAATTATATTTTTCGCGTGTTTGAATATTTTTCTTTTTAAACAAAAATTATCGAAAATGTAATTCTAATATAAAAATTAAATGTTACGCAAATTGATGGTACGTATATTGGATCACCTGAAGATCAGGGCCCCCAGCCTTCGTTAGTGTAGCCTTATAAGGCTAACTAACGAAAATATCACGACTTAACCTAACCAATCGTTAGATCAACTGTACGCCCTTGACGATTGGTTAGGTTAAGTCGTGATATTTTCGTTAGTTAGCCTTATAAGACTAGCTAAAGAAGGCTGGGGGCCCTGATCTTCAGGTGATCCCGTATACTGATAAATTTGTATATCTTGCGTAATATAGCTTAAATTTGGGTTTAGCTACTAACAAAAATGTTGCTCTGTGTGAAATGCCAGATGTAGGAATACTTTAATTCCATTACGTTCATTGGATATGATAGGTGCAATGGTGCATGACCCTTTTCTGTTATGGTTTATTTACTTAGAAAAAACTAAATTTGTATTTGATGCCAGAAGTAGGATATTCTACAATAGTATTTCATTGAATACTTTAGTGCTTTACTTTGTTTTTATAAAAAAATGTTCTTTGTGTTCTGCCAGATGTAGGAGTACTCCGCAATAGCTTTAAATTCAATGGATAAGTTTGATGCATGACCCTTTTCTCTGTTAATAGTTTATTTATATAAAAAAAGTTATCATGTCATGCCAGATGTAGGATTTAACCTCCTAACATATCCCCCTGGATATGTTATACAAATAACCCTTTTCTCTATATGGGTTATTTATATAAAAATAAGTTCGTATTTGATGCCAGATGTATGAGAGTATTCTACGCTACCATTTTGTTTGACATTTGCAAATACAGCGCCTACATGTAAATTTCTGAATATTTACAATACAGTATATGCGTGTATAGGAATTAATTTCCGTATGATTATTAATGTTTTTGATAGTAGTGTGTCGTCATAATTGTGTTATACACGCAAGATTTTATATATAAAAGACGATACCCATTTCAAATTACAGTAAAATTCGTTACTCGATGAGAAATGCAGTTTCTTTTTTCTGAAATCGTATCGTATACAGATGTTAAAAATGTTTACCATTCTCTTCAAAACACGATAATTAATTAAGTGGTTAACCTTGGTTTATGCTTTAGCCCGAATTGTTCATCCTGACGAAGGTCAAGCTTGTTGCTCCAACTTAGACCTACAGCTTAACGTGGAATCTGAACCACGACTCACCACGGGTAGACAGAAATTACAAAGTCCTTGCCCGGACTTGATCTCACGACCTCCCAATCAGCAGCCCAGTGTCTTAACCAACTAGGCCATCCAGGGTACCCATTTATCTATCAACCTATTTTTTCTGGAAGGATAAACAGCTGGGTAAGCTGCGCGCCGACTGCTTTCGTCGGGAATCGAATCCGGGGCCGGTGTATTCGTAATCAGCGATGCTAACCACTACACCACCATTATAATTTATTCACTTCCCTTTGGGTAGTTATTTTTGTTGACACACAGGCTTACTAAAGTTGCTTTAACTGAAATTTAATATCTACAGGGTGGCCCATAAGTCCTAATCGGTTATAATTAAAGCTAAAATCCATCTAGCGGAGCTCACACTGACGTAATCGATTACTAAAGAAAGAATATTTTTGGAGAGGGTCATAATATTTTCCACTTTGAATAATCAATAAATATTTCTAAACTTATTATGAACTTTTTACTTTATTTGATTCTTTGTATTTTCGCTTTAATTATAACCGATTGGGACTTATGGGCCTCCCCGTATATAGGAACGACCAACTGTTGTATTATATACAGAGGGTTGACAAAAGTAAATAGACATCACGATGATTGTCCTCAAGAACAAATAGCAAAACTCATCAATGGAATGCCAGAATGTGCGTCACCTTTACATAATGGAAAGGTGAAAAGAACGCGATTCTAAATATATTGATTCAATAAATTTATTATTATTTATTAATTTTTATTATCAAATCGAAAACTAGAAAAAATAAGTGTCCATTTACTTTTGTTAACTATTTGTAGTATACAAAGCCATCAATTGTCACAATGTGTTTCAGACTTTTGCAATAATTACCCTTTTTTTCAGGTTTACGTATTGAAATGTAAATATTTAAAATATAACGCCATATTCTAGTCCAGGAGTTCTCAACTGGTGGGTAAATTACTCCCAAAGGGGTAATTTTGGATATCCGGGGGGGGGGGGGGGGGTAATGGAAGCCATACATATTTTATTTAAGAGTGGTGTTTAAAGACAATTGTATGATTATAAACTACTTTTTTAACTTTTGGTAATTTACGCGTCATTAGGGGTAACGGGGTGAGTGTCAATGCTTCAGGTGGGTAATGGAAGTAAGTGGGTTGAGAACCCCCCCAGTTCTAGTCCGTAAATACCTCTTACTCTTTTAGTCTTAATAGAAAAATTTGTAATTATACCCAAGTAGTGTAAAGTATGTATGCTTGCTGAAGTCAATTTACAATTATAAAGTGTGTGTGTGTGTGTGTGTGTGTGTGTGTGTGTGTGTGTGTGTGTGTGTGTGTGTTGTAATACAGTATAATAAAAATACAGAGAGTTGACAAAAGTAAATAGACACCTTTGTTTTCGTTTTTTCTCCGTAGGTTTTGATTTGATAATAAAAGTCAATAAATAATAACAGATTTATTGAATCAATATATTTAGAATCATTTTGCTTTCCCCTTTACAATATGTAGAGGTGACACACGTTCTGGCATTCCATTGATGAGCTTTTCCATTCGTTCTTTATGAAGACAAGCATTGTTGTGTCTATTTACTTATGTCAACCTTCTGTATACAAATCTCTATAAACTCTGTATAGATTTGTAAATAAAAACAACCGAGTTGAAAATAAAGAACTGAATTCAATACTTTGGTGCTTGATCCTTTTTCTCTTTCCGTGTTTTATTTAGTGTTGTATGTCATGCCAGATGTACGAATATAGGCGTACTCTATAATTGCATTATATTCGTTTGATACGTGACCTTATTTCTCTCTCTCTCTCTCTCTCTATACAAAGAATCGGCCTCTAAATATGGTCTTTAACTTTTAAGAAAATAATTTCTCTATTTATTTTAGGTCTAATTAACAGCTGCGTATTTTTTTTTACCTGTAATTTCTTCATTCACTCTTTCGTTATACGATTCCCAAATTATAGACAAATAAAAAAGGTACTTTTTTTTATTAAAAAATATTGTTTTTTTTAAACTTTCTTATCGTGTTGTTGAACACACTTTCTTCCAAGATTTTATCGTACAGGAACCCTAATGAAAATATATTTATTTTAAGATGCTTAGTGAACTGTATATAAGGTCGGTTTTTCTTCCCTCTGATTTGTTGAATAGCTAAATGCATTTTTCTTAACTATCTACAAAGAGAGAGAGAGAGAGAGAGAGAGAGAGTTACTAGGAGTTACTAAGAAATGAGGGACCCACAACAACTTTACAGTCGATTCTAGATGGCAATCGTAAAATTCGTTTGAACGCATTCACATAGAGAAGAATTAGCACAGAAAAGCAAGAAGGCTCTCCCCTCCTCCTTATCCCTGGCCCCCGGCCACGGTAGGCAGGTTTGGAAATAGAGAGAGAGAGAGAGAGAGAGAGAGAGAGAGAATGTGCCGTGGGGAAAATATTTATTTTTAGAACCTCAGCCAGACTGGTTTATTAGAATATGAAATTGTAATAGATTATATTTTACGTGTTGGATTATTAAATTTTAAAGTCTATTAATGTTTAAAATTGAAAATGTAAAGATTTTTTAATAATACAGTTTGCTTCAAATATTTATTTTAATAGATCGAACATATATATATATATATATACAGGGTGTCCGACAATTATCTGTACAATTTTTGACTGTTATTAAGAGTCAACCATGAAGTGTAGAAATTCCAGTGTTGTCCCATTTTACAGAGAATCTCATTAAGTTTTTTCTGATACCAAGTTTTGACAAGTTTTTTAGAAATTCCAGTGTGTCCGAACATTATCTGTACAATTTCATCTTTTAATAAAATTCTTGATAACACACGTAAAATTCTTAAACAAGATTATTTAGAATCTGTATTTTCAAAAGTTTCTTTTATTAAAGTAACGTTGTTACAAACATTCGATATGTGCACCATTAGTGATTCGCAAAACATCCAATCGATACTCCAAATGTTGCCATGTACGCTGCAGCATATCCACATCAATTTGCTCAATAGCAGCTGTGATTCTTGCTTTTAAATCATCAATGTCTGTCACCCGCGTACATTTCTAAAAAACTTGTCAAAACGTGGTATCAGAAAAAACTTAATGAGATTCTCTGTAAAATGGGACAACACTGGAATTTCTACACTTCATGTTTGACCTTTAATAACAGCCAAAACTTGTACAGATAATTCTCGGACACCCTGTACATATATATACACGAAGTTGATGTATGGATGCATATAATACCCAGAACATCTTCTATTTTAATATGGCAATGGCTTTTGTTGAGCTACGCGTCCTCCGTACCCAGCTGTATGTAGGGCGCCCTCTGAGAGGAATAATAAGGAAGGATACGAGTGGTCCATGCAGATGAAGAGCAAGTCTGTTACATTTGGCAAAATAATACCAACGGGACTAAAAATGTCCTTCCAACGTACAATCTTATTTCAACTTCCTTATCTCTAATCATCTAAAAATATGCAAAATGTATCACTTAAGACTCTCTCTCTCTCTCTCTCTCTCTCTCTCTCTCTCTCTCTCTCTCTCTCTCTCTCCAATGAAAGCTTTTCAGAACCAACGTCATATGACCTTC
>JAJOZX010003895.1:30000-101313 GCA_023014485.1 Bathynomus jamesi
CCCGTCAAACACCTGACCCATGACCCACTTGACCCATGACCCGTTGACCCAACAAGCCTCTGACCTGAATACATTTAGTAAAGTTTCCAAAACTGCGTTGATAATTAGGCTTTATTTCATCATACATCACTATTCTAATACAAAAATACAATAAAAAACAACTTTTCCATAAAACAGTAATGAAGATTTTTGAGAGATGCCAAACTTTATTTAGAAATTCTTGTAATATTCCAGAGCGATACAAAGTGATTCCACTGCTTCTGGTGTCAACCGTCCACGCTGTGGTCGTATATTGCTTGCGTTGAATGTACTGAAGTGCCTCTCTGATTCGCTGCTGCATGCCTGCACCACAAACACAGATCTAGCTACTTCACTGAGTACAGGAAAAGCCGTTTTCTTCGTGTACCACCAATCGAGCAAATTTTTCCCAGCTGCGCGTGTCACAATTTTATATTCTCTAATTTCATTCTTAATGACATTGTGGATGGCTTCTTCAGAAGTTGGCATAAGTTCACGAGCCTGTTGTTGTTCAGGGTTTGAGCGAAAAGCTGCAAAAATATCAGTAGATTCCTGTTCAGCAGCTGCAGCTGATAACTTCTTGATTTTTGTACTTGGTTCCTGCGATGATTCAAGGTCATCCTCAAGTTTACGGCCACGAATACGGCGAAATACTTCAGTGCCTAGAACAATAGTAGCTTCTTCAGCTTGCCCAATGAAGCTTTTGCGATCATCTTCTGTTTTGCACATTGCAAATGTTCGCAATGAGGGATCTAAATACACAGCAACCATGTGCAACACTGAGATGCTCGGCCACAGCTTGTCATCTAGAACGCGTATGAACTCTCTCTTCAGGAGACTGACAGTAGGAGGGTCACTCACTGATGATTTCCAAGAATTGCGCAGAAAATAAAATGATGGAAGCACATTCTGGAGCGTAGGGGCAGTAGCATATTCAAGTTTATCAAATACAGCGGACATCGGTTGTAGAAAATCTGTTACAAGCTCCAACAGATGCGTGTTAATGCGCGCAATCAGGTGCTCACGCTTCCGCTGACCAAGAACATCGCGCAATTTCTCCTGGCTTTTCAATATAGAGTTGAGCATAGCATGCAGACTTCGCCATGGCCTAATTACTCCTCCATGTTTCAGAGTGCCGGATAATTCCTCCTGAATTCCACTGGTATGATTAACATATGTCACTAATTGATGACAATCTTCATTTAGTTGTCTGAGTTCTGCACATTTATCCATAGCAGCCTTCCATCCCGTCTGTATTACTGTATTCAGTCGATGCCCTGCGCAGTCGATCAGCGTACGTGAATTTGTAGTGGCAACAATGTTTGATCCACAATCTGAAAAGAAAGGAAAATTCATTTACTCTTTTAAAATTACAGTGAATAAGTATAAAAATAGTTGGTAATGGGGAAGAAAGTAATCATGCCTTTATCAGTTGTTTCTCCTTACCTATTCTCGAGGTTTACTGATCAGAAAATTACAAATAACGGACTAAAGTGAGTCGAGAAAGGCTTCATACACTAATTACAAGCCAGAAAAAAAATAAATAACCCGGGGAACCACCTCAAATGCACTTACACCTGGACACCACTTGGAGCCTTAGTACACCCCTCCTGACCCCCGACTTATACTCGTATATTCACCGAAACTGCAAAATTTCTTCTCTTCCGAAGGTAAAACCTGGAAAAAAAGTGCTGACCCAAATCCAATTTAATCTAACCCTAATCTAATCAAACCCTAATCTAACCAAATCTAACCCAAACCTTCAGAGCCTACGCAACGCTGATGCACCAAGTATCTTCCCCGATACCAAATAGTCTATGTAGTTGAATCTAAATTTAACTTACCTGTAGTGACTGGAGTATCTACAGTCTCGCATTTAAGTTCACTGAGACAGCGATCAATTTCCAAAGAGATGTTCTCCGTAGTGTGGCATTCCGAAAAATACAAACATTTATATTGTGCATGCTGAAGTTTCCAAGATTCTTCTTTTTCCGCTATCTGAGACACAATTTCCTTCGTTAGTATTATTTTTTCTCTCAAAATAGATACATTTTCAGCTATTTTTCTCAAATTATAAAATCATAGTAGAAAACAGAAAGCTAACTTACCCAAAACATCGTAAAATCCATGTAATTTCTTCTGTTTATGTCATCAGTTGTTAGGTCTGTTACATATGAGACTGCTTTATATGGAATACACTTCGAGACTTCTTGTTTTATAAAGTTCTGTACTTCCTGTGCCATTTGTACAACCTCATTTCGTATTGTTTTTCTGTCATATAATATATCATTCACTTCTACATTTCCATGAATGGCCCCAATTCGAATCATCTCTGTAGCGAAGTTACGAAATCCATCGTTATCAACAGAATTGAACGGTGATCCTGTTTGAACGACGAATCTTGCTTCTGCACGTTTTATCCGTTTTTTATCAGCTTCTGGAATTTTGAATCCAGGCATTTTCTTCAGAAACTGAAATACTTTCATCTGCTTCTTTGTGAACTTGCTTGATGTGCAAGTTTTTTGATGATCATTCAAATTTTTAGTCCCTGTATTTTCCCATTTTCCATCAGAGCGTTTCTTTTTATATTTTAGGCAAACACGGCAGTTTTTGCATGCTGCCCATCCTTCTAGAATAACATTGTCTTCCTTGGCTATGAGCTTGAATAACTCCCAGCAGGTAGCCTGTCCCTTTGGATTTTCAACTAAATGGTAAAATTTTGCTTCTATCTTGTTTTTAATATCCATGTTCTCCGTGCTCATAGTTGACTGTTCTCAATATCACTATCCGTCACCTTTACGGAGAACATAAGTTCACCTAAATACACGTGTAATCCTTGTGACAGTCCTAGACTTGCAGCCTACACTGGTCCTGCAGCCGCAGTCTCGCGTCCTCGTGATCATCCAGGCATTGACTCCGCCCACTCATGTTTTTAATGCAGTGGTGCCAAATTGTTAGCACGCAAAAATAAGACTTTTTAAAAACTTGACTAGAAATTTTTGACCCATGAAATTTCAGACTTGACCCATCTTGATCCGCTTTCAGGTTAGGCGGGTCAGCATATGACCCGTGACCTACCTTCAATTCACTCCCAGGTGACCCACTGACCCGTGATCCGCCGACCCGTTTCCAACTCTACAGTACGTTATCTATAACCTATCATGAAATGATAGCTATAACGCAAGACAAATCAACCCTTCATTCTTCCAAGTTCTACTGTACTAGCTTAGTATATGGTAATACCGTTCCCCTATAAGCCAATGGTTCCCAACCTAGGGGTAAATTACCACACTGGGGAAATGACAACTATTTTGTGGGGTAATGACATACGATCCAGAAGCTATAAAAAATATCATCTAATGATTGGGGGTAATGAAGCTGGATTAGAATTGGGTTTTGGGTAACCATACAAAAAAGGTTGGGAACCACTGCTATAAGTGAAGTGAAGTGACACTGAAGTCGGGGATTCGAATTCCGATCGTGCTGCTAATAATAATAATAATGCAGGAGTTTGCGCAATGGACCGCATTAGTCTGGCCTGAGCACTGTGCTAGTTCCTAGGCCTCTTCACAGATTATTATTAATCCTCACCCAATGCTATAAAATAGGGGAACGATATTCCGACAGAAAATAAGAATGCCCACCTATCGTTCTTTAAAAATAGGGTTTTCTAATTTGTATTCCAATCAATGTAAGCGTTTCTGTCTTTTTAAGTGTTTCCTAATTTGTGTTCCAATCAATGTAAGCGTTTCTGTATCAATTTTATATTAATTTCTGAGTATATATATGATTAAGTGTAAATTTGAATTGGTCAATAAAATTATTATTATTATTATTATTTGATGGATGTAACCGTACTATTTTAAAATATGCCAAGTACTTACAGAAGAAATGTACTATAATATTCCAACAACTTTTTGTATATGTGTAAATTTTCCCAGTCAAAGAAGTTGGAATCTTTTTTGTAATAAGTTAATAACAATTTTTTTTAAAGTAAATTAACATTCAGTATTTTCAAATAATTTTTGTTTGCCACATTTAGTCAAGAGTCCTCCTTTTAATTCAAAAATGTCTCCAACCATAAAGGTGGAGAGAAAAGATTAAAATGTATGTGTAAAAAGCCTGCTTACCTCCGCAGAACTTTGTACTGCATCCAAAAGTCTATTTATCTCTGAAGAACTTGTACTGCGTCCAAAAGTCAATTTATCTCTGAAGAACTTGTACTGCGTCCAAAAGTTAATTTATCTCTGAAGAACTTGTACTGCGTCCAAAAGTCTATTTATCTCTGAAGAACTTGTACTGCGTCCAAAAGTCTATTTATCTCTGAAGAACTTGTACTGCGTCCAAAAGTCTATTTATCTCTGAAGAACTTGTACTGCGTCCAAAAGTCTATTTATCTCTGAAGAACTTGTACTGCGTCCAAAAGTCTATTTATCTCTGAAGAACTTGTACTGCGTCCAAAAGTCTATTTATCTCTGAAGAACTTGTACTGCGTCCAAAAGTCTATTTATCTCTGAAGAACTTGTACTGCGTCCAAAAGTCTATTTATCTTTGAAGAATTTGTACTGTCTCCGTAAGAAAACATCTTTTGAGAAATATGCAGACAGAGGCTATGCCACTTATGTCACTGAAAATTTATAAGATAAACCATTGTCATGATCACTTTAATGGTTAAATATTAAATATTAAATATTAATTTTTTTTAAATATTAAAAAAATTAAGAAAATTATTCCAAGAAAACCAAATTACTTAAAAATGTATTTTAATACTTCGCCAAATATTTTCTTGAATACAAGAAAAAATGGAATAATATTTGATTATATCTTAAAATGGAATCGACATGACTGCATTAAAACCCTTTCATACCTGAATAAAACTTACGTTATACCTCCATAAGGACTAAAATATCGTAAAATTTGATTGTCGCATTTACGCCCTTACGGTATGAAAGGATTATTAAAAAAAAATATTTCAAATTGTAAGAAATTCTATTTTAGTAATTTTTCATAATGTCAACAAAATATTCTCGATTCCAAACCAAACAAAATTTTTTTACAAAATTAAACAATATATTTTAACTGAACTATTCTTTAAATTAATTTTTTAATATATTTAATTTTTTTAATATATTTAAAGCGGGAAAGTACTTAAAAGTGAGGAATATCCTTACATTAAAAACTTCAAACACATTCCAAGGGACACCTCAAAATATGTAATTTGTATAATGATATATTTTTAACAAAATTCACTAAATAAAGTAAAAAAAGAGGTCGTGATAAGTTTCTGTTGAATGCGGTGAAATTTTATAACGATATTTTAAGAGTATTTTTAATCGAATTTTGTAATAGACTTTGTTTTCCATACGAAGTCATTTGAAAATATGAAATTTTGAAATTTTTTTGGGACTATGCATATTATATATATATATATATATATATATATATATATATATTTTTTTTTTTTTTTATTTTTTTTTTTTTTTCATTCAAAATGCATAGTTCAATGGTGCCTGACTTTTGGGCCACCCTGTGTTGTGTATTTAACTTTAAATAAAGATTTTTTTTTTTTTGTAGAATTTCCCCAATGATATCGTACAGGGTCGGATGAAAACAAAAAAAAAATTAATGCAGATTTATTTTGTCTTTGATTTGCCATCTACGCAAAAACAGGTTTTTTTTAATCCTCTTCAAAGAAATTAACAACGGAAAGTGTTAACAGGACAAGTGATTATCATTGTTTTCCTATTCTCAAAAAAACTGGTTAAATCGTTACTATAGCAACGAATTATAGAAAATAAACAATATTTTAACCTCTTTCTCGTGATTTTTTAGAATTTTTTTTTGGTAGCAGGGGTTCTTAACCTTTTTAGGCTGCGATCCAAATTCTGGTCTCGGGGGTAGCTCGGCGACCAATGCCTTCAAACAGTTCATTTGTAATAGATAATAAAATAAATAATAATGGTAAAATGATTAAGGATAACATAAATCAATTATAAATGACAATTTAATGACCAAAGTTTGGGTCGCGACGCAGAGGTTAAGAACCCCTGATTATTGTAACTGATGGAAAGTTCTTTTGTAATAAATAATTTACCATCATTTTAGTCATGTGAGAAACTAAATCCGACAAATTTGACGATTTTTTAAAAATAAAGTCTATTATCTAGACCAGTGATGCACAAACCATGGCCCGCGGGCCAAATGTGGCCCCCACGGGTCTTTTCAATTCACATTTTTCACATGAAAAGGGTAGCTACCCAAAGAAAAATCTGAAATAGTACCCCTGGTTATAAAAATGCATATTTATAAAAAATAGAATATCTATATATCTGGCCTCTACATATAAAACAGATGGTTGGTTTGGCCCTCACATCAAAAAAAGTTTGTGCACCACTGATCTAGACTGTTTCTTTCTCATACAGTTTATATCATTATACTTCGAAACCACGTTGCACCGCCGCTTTGCGTTAGATCAGCGGTTAAAGAAACGTTAAACGCCATTGGTTCCATTCAGTAACTGGATGGATGGATGGATGGCTGTCCTCCGCGATCAAATGATGTATAGCGATTCTTACATGGTTCGAATCCCACGTAAAACTGTAGGTCCCCTCTGTCGAATGACCTTTGCCATTACGAAGGGAGTTAAACAACCACACAGAAAAACTACTAACATTAAAAAATAACCAAAAATTCTATGTACAGAGCCATTTCACTTAAAAATAATTCCATCCAGAAACTACACTACTTATGTCTGATCTTCTTGAACAGTTGTGGGCTTTGTGCCAATAGTATTCTGGTGTCAGTAAATATGCCCTATTCCCTCAGGCAAAAATACAACTCCAAATGTCATTTACTTTTGTAACAACTCCCTGAAGCACTTTTTAACTATGTATAAATTAATGTAAATTCATCTTTGACTATTTACGAGGTCGCCGACAGAAATCGAGAGAAATTTTCGGGCCTGGAACAAATTTAAAGAACTGGGTCTCCCTCCTATACTTTACGGGCCCCCGAATAACCGAGTCCGGAGTAACTGTACCCCGTCTGTCAGTGGTCCTGGCTATTTACTCATTATTGTGGGAATGACAGGACTATAAAGACTGTATTAAGATTTTTTATTTTTTTTTGTAGAATTTCCCCAATGATATCGTACAGGGTCGGATGAAAACAAAAAAAAAATTAATGCAGATTTATTTTGTCTTTGATTTGCCATCTACGCAAAAACAGGTTTTTTTTAATCCTCTTCAAAGAAATTAACAACGGAAAGTGTTAACAGGACAAGTTTTGGTTCAGGCCGAATTGTTCATGCTGATGAAGGTCAAGTTTGTCACTTCACCTTAGACCTACAGCTTAACATGGAACCCGAACCACGCCCCACCACGGGCGGTCAGAAATTACAAAATCCTTGCCTGGACTCGATCTCACGACCAGCAGCCCAGCCTCTTAACCACTAGGCTACCAAGGGTACCCATATAATTTATACTATTATACTCTTTATACTATTATAATAACTATTATAATTCCATTCACAGAAATGAGGATTCTTATCGCGCTTCCTTTGTTGGCTGTGTGCTCCTCGCTACGAGTGATCGACAGACCGGGACAAACCATAGAAAAGGAGTTCCATACTGACTCCGGTCCCGTGACACTTATCGTGGGCAAGAAAAGCGGACGGGCCGTGAATTTTGACGAGCTGAAACCTTTTGAGGTACGAGTAAATGGGAAGGACGGAATCCTTTAACATTTTTCCCTTTTACTAGAATCGCACGAGTTACCTACGCACGGATGACCCCCAACTAGCGAATGAAGGACGTGATAGATGAACGTATTAGTCATGCCGAATTAGCAAAAGACGGGAAATCTCTCCGTCTTGACCTTGTTTGACTTCTGTCTATCATCGGGAATAAAACAGATAGGAATGGTCTTGTCGTAATAACTTACCGTTGCGTTATTTTTAACCATTTCAAATATCGTCTTATACAAGATGTGACGTTCTTATTTTGATTGTCGTTTCATGAAACACTCGAGAATATATAATCGCTTAAAACAAGCATTAACAACGACTAAAATCCACCACAAAAAATCTAAAACCTTTCAGGAACTTAAATCTTTCCATCAAAGGTCATATCTGAAGCAGTATATGGAACAGGTTATAATAATCAGTGAATAGGTCTACCAACTGGCATAACGCTCAGGCCAACAAATGTGGTTCATTTCTCTAATTCCTTTATTATTAATATCAGCATCATCGGATTCGCCAATGTTCGTAGCTTAGCGGGTAACACAGTTTTCTTATAAGCGAAGTAAAGACATTGAAGGCGGGAGTTGGAACCCCGATGATGTTAATGATAATAATTTTACGGGAGTTAGACCAGTGGACCGCATTAGTTGGCCCGAGCTCTGTGCCATTTTCTGGCTCTCATGACTGATAATTTATAATCGGGATTCGAACCCCTGGGCCATGACCTCAGTGTCCTCACTTCGCTTACGGGGAAATGATATTACTCACTGAGATACGGACGCTGGCTGGAACAAGTTATAAAACCAATCAAAAGAAAGGGTCATACTGTTATTCTTTTATTCACAAACATACAGACCTACGTACAACCTACATTCACAAACCTACCAACGTAACTCATAAACTAAAAAAAATTATTTCATTTTATTTCGTCACGTGATTGTTTTCACTTTGCAAAAAAAAAAAGCAAAAATTAAGCAAAAATTGAAAGGAAAACGAAGATGAGTGAAAGTGTTGCAGAAGTTCAATGAACAAGAATGAATTGCAAAAACATTCAATTCCAAAGAAATAGTTGGCAAATATCCATCTCTATATAAGCATAGTCACTCAGTAAATAATATACATATATATATATTATATATACACGTGTGTGTGTGTTTACTCACTGAATAAATAAACTAAGATATATGTACAGAGGGTTGACAAAAGTAAATAGACACAACGATGCTATATTACACACATTCAGTGGAATGTCAGAACGTGCGTCAGCTTTACATAATGCAAAGGAAAATTCAGTACGATTCTAAATATATTAAATCAATAAATCTATTATTATTTATTCACTTTTATTATCAAATCAAAAACTATACCAAATCGAAGGTATTTATTTACTTTTGTCAATCGTATACGTAATATAATGTGGTCATATATATAATATAATGTGGTCATATATATATTTAATGTGGCCAAGTTCCATAAAATGTAATTAATAGTTACATTTATTACAGAAAAATTGCGTAACATAATTAAATATAATGACTTATGAAATAAAAATAATGAGCTTTCTTTGTACATTCGTCAATCGGGAGATTCTCAGGAAATACTTTCTTTGGTGTTTATAGAAAGTAAAATTAGAAAATACTGTTTTCTTTTTAATTAAAACAAAGCCTCTGGCAAAGGTGAATGGAATTCCGACAAACGAGAGAAGGTGAAAAACCAAGTTAACCCTTTTCATACGGCATTTGAATCTGATTTTCTCGGTCTTAACTTTCACTTGATTTGATTGTAATGTCCGTTTCAGGTTTTTTCTTTTTTTTTTTCTTTGTCTGTTTTTTTGGGGTTTTTTTTTCATTGTTACGACTCATAAATTTGTTTCTAATTAATTTTGTATTTGCTTTCTCAGACCAGATCAATTAATTTTGTATTTGCTTTCTCAGACCAGATCTAATATTATGAGATTTTTTATTGTATTTTTTATATTCTCTCTCTCTCTCTCTCTCATATATATATATATATATACGTTCATGGGAAAATTTTATTTTTCACACTTCAGCAATTTACCGTTAAGTGGTTAACACACGCTCGTTAAAATGGAAAAACTTTCACTTTTTTTACGTTTGGCATTCGCTGGTGTAAGGGAGGAGCCAAATAAGGGAATTACGAATCACTGACCTTATTTCCTCGGTTTTGTTAACAATATCATAGAAAAAATAATCGCATTTGGAAATCATCCTTCTATGAACACTTCCCGCCCATTATATACAAACGGTGGGTGGAATTTAATCTCTATCATGGCATTAGTGATGTATCATTTATCTCAAATATCAGTATTTAGTGACACATTTAATTATTTATAACATCCTTTAGGCTTTTAAGTATATTTTATCCTGACTCTTGCATCACTATATTCGAGAGATCAGATGGAAAAAAAAATTTAATATTAAATATTTTTCTAAGAAATGTTCCTTTACTCGCCAATCAGGAGACAAATAGTCGTAGTAATTACAAAATCTATGTTTACATAATACTACTACTACTAGTAATAATAATGATGATAATTAATAATGATGATATAATTGTATATTTATGATCTAATTTCATAGTGTTTTAGGGATTGCTCCAAATTTCTGAAGCTATTTCTGGCTACTTCCAAAATTTTATTTAAAACAATCCTGGAATTAAATCCTATAATTGCTTTACTCATGTTATCGCTAACGTTTCGACCACACACTTCAGCCATTTTCAAAGAACTAAAAATAAGGTAAAGGTAACACCCATGTCCCATACCCCCCCCCCCCCTCCAATCCCAAGCAAGTAAGGGGTATTAGCCAGAGTTTGGGACATCTTAGCCCGAGTCAGTTAAAGAGGGGTGGCTGACCCGCCGCTACGTCGTGACGTAAGATACGAAAAATACAACCTCCCAGTTTTAGGCAGCAATGGGGCTCGAACCTACGACGACTCAGCGAAGTCTCAGCACTGCCGGGTGGTGCCCTAACCGATCGAGCCATGATGCGCTCGAAAGAATTAAAATCAAATTAAAATTAAAATTTACAGAAAAAAAAACATCAAATAAACGTATTTTTAATAAAATTAAGATAATTTTTACAGATTATATTCGTAAATTATTTTTCAGTAAAAATTGTTTGGTTTTGAAAACTTTCAAAAATTTCTTTTTTCGTGTCAGAATTTAATTACAAATATTTTTTAAAAAATGCCATTTAATATCTGCTGTGGTTTGATCTGTAAGAATCCAGCGATTCTTGGGTTATGGAATTTTACAGTTTTGAATATTATGCAAAAGTATTCAACAATTTCATTCATACGAGTAAGGTTGTTGGTTTTTTGTAGGGGGGGTGGGGGAGAGGGATCATTTTTAAAGCGTTCATGAATTTTACTGGGTTTGTATTTATGTTGTAATGTTGGGAGGTGAAGTGTATTAGTTGTATAAACCTATGTAAGGGGAGTTACACCCATCTTCATTACATTTGAATGGGTGTACAACATTATACGTATTACTTACCTAACCTAACCTAATCACCCCAAACCAAATCAAACTTCACTTAATCCAATCCAAATAACTTGCTGGTTAAATATATATATATATATATCATGTGTTGTGTGTGTGTGTGTGTATATATATATATATATATGTGTGATATATATTATATATATATGTATATATATATATATATATATATATATTATATACGCAGTTTGTTTTGTTGTAGCTGAAATAATAGTGTTCGGATATATAATAAAATAACTAGTTTCATTTATGCATTTCCTATGGAAATTGATCATTACCGTGCTCAATTTCCATAGGAAATGTATAAATTAAACTAGTTATTTTATTACATATCCGGACACTATTATTTCAGCTACAACAAAACAAATTGCGTATGTAATTTATTTATTTATATATATATATATATGATACACACAGACCGTGTATGGAACAAGGAACTCTTCTGGGATAATTAAATCCACTGTAGTCCGAATAAGTAATGGTAAATGACAAATACCATAGTTTTTCTTTTTCATGATGCAAGCCCGACGTGGGCAACGGGTCTCTCGCAAAGAGGTCCCATAAATATAGCTTCCCTCACCAGCTATCTGCAAAGCAGACAGGATCCAGCTTTGGGACATGGATCTAGGGTTTAAAGCAGCCTAGCCCCACTACATTTAGAACCTCAATATAAGTAAAAGACTCGTTGCATTCACGTCGGATTGAATAAATCAAAGAAAAAGGGGTAACTATTATATTTTTAGCCAAAACCAAAACTTAAACCTCAACTGGCTCAATTCTGCCAGTTGAGGTTTAAGTTTTGGTTTTGGCTAAAAATATAATAGTTACCCCTTTTTCTTTGATTTATTCAATCCGACGTGAATGCAACGAGTCTTTTACTTATATTGAGGTTCTAATGTAGTGGGGCTAGGCTGCTTTAAACCCTAGATCCATGTCCCAAAGCTGGATCCTGAGGGAAACTATATTTATGGGACCTCTTTGCGAGAGACCCGTTGCCCACGTCTGGCTTGCATCATGAAAAAGAAAAACTATGGTATTTGTCATTTACCATTACTTATTCGGACTATAGTGGATTTAATTTTCCCAGAAGAGTTCCTTGTTCCACGCACGGTCTGTATGTATCATGAAAAAAACTCAGGGCACCATTCTGAGTTCAATCCCATATATACACACAGTATATATATATTTGTGTGTTTATATTTGTTGTGTATTAAAGAGTAAAATGTGAAGAGTTGATAATGCTTGAAAATTGTTAATTAGCGATAATTTTCCTTTAACATTAAGGTACGATAATTATCGTACGCTTTAATTATCGTTTCCGCCTACTTTTACTTTTTATGAATCTCATTTCCGAGTTTTACACGAAACCATCTTTTTCCCATCGACTTACATTAATTTCTTCGACCCAATGACAGGTGACATCCGAATTGCTGACTGTGAAAGACGATCAGAAGGAATCGAATCGTCGTGGTCGTCAGATGCAGACGGTGACGACAGATGAAGAAGGAATTCCCGTCATTGAAGGGGTCAGAGAACCCGATGACCCCACTGAAACAAGAGTGTTTCGCAATGCAAGGTAACCCAAGTAGGGCACGACAATATTTTTATATTTTGTGCCAATCTGAGACTCGAATACATCCTTGAGTGCCTACTTAAAATATGTATTACTCCGAGTAGTGTTAAGTTTATTTTACCCTTTCGTAGCTGAATTCGGACATCATTTGATATTATTATTATTATATACAGGGTGTTCGGAAAGTCACTGTGCACTTATATAATTAATGTTAATTAATGAAGAACTGACAAAGTTGTTTCAAAATAAAATAAGACGGGTCCAGGCCTGTATTGCTGTTAAAGGACATCACTTTCAACACCTTTCCCATCCATAACCTCTATCATATATGCAATGTTATACTATTGTATGCTATTAAATAAATATAAGTGCACAGTATAAGTGCACAGTGACTTTCCGAACACCCTGTATATAGATATATTTATTTAGATAATAATGACTTTCAAAAAGAATTGCAAATCAATGACAATTTTTGTATTAAATAACTGTTATCTTGAATAGTATCTTAATTAAGATACTTTAACTTTTATGGGACTTATTTCCTGCCAATAAAGTTAATCATTATCATTATTATTCATCAAAGTGTGAAGAAATGTTTCTTCAAAACTGGGCTATGTCGTGGCCACTTCGCAACACCGCTTGCCGTAAGATCAGAAAGGTTACACGACGTTCAATCTGTTCAGTAGTTGGATGGGTGACTTTCTTATAAGCGTTCAGATGACGTAACAACCCCTGGTTCGACTCCCATTTAAAGCTATAGGTCCCCTTTGTCACATGAGTTTTGCCGTTATGAAAATGGTTAAATAACTCCAAACGTCGTTATTCTAGAAAACTCCCATCTTGTTCCCTGTATCCAATACAGTACTACAGTATTACAAAAGTAGTCGTGACCAGTGTCGTAACACCGCCTCCCGTTGATCAGCGAAGTTAAGCGACATTGGGTCTGGGGAGCAGTTGTATGGGAGACCGTCCTCCGCGTCCACATTACGTAGCGATCCGTGGTTCGAATGCCACGCAAACCTGTAGGGTCCCCTCCGTCATGTGACTTTAGATGTTGCGAAGGCGGCTAAACAATCCCATCAACCATTACAAAAGTACTGAAAAAGGTTTAAACGTCCTTTCACCGTATATAAAAGCTTAAAATACAGAGGGTTGACAAAAGTAAATAGACACCTTTTTCCTCCATAGTTTTTGACTTGATGATAAAAGTCAATAAATAACAACAGAGTTATTGAAAGAATATATTTAGAATCGTGTTGCTTTCCCCCTTGAATTATGTAAAGGTGACGTACGTTATGGCACTCCATTGATGAACTTTGCCATTTATTCCTGAGGACAATCATCGTGGCGTCTATTTACTTTTGTCACTCCTCTGACTGTATTAACTCGGAGAATGTAACAAAATTTAACCCAAAATTTAATATAAGCCAAAATCTGATTCTTTCAGGATAATTAATAACGTTCTTGTAACTGACGAAGATAATGATTGGAATCAAATATCTGATAGGAAAGATGAGCAGGAAGAGACTGTGTCTTTACATAGAGAAGGAAGGATCTTAACTGGCCCAATCGAAGCGGAAGGCCAAAAGGTAAATATAATTTATTGAATACAGTTATAAGTAAATATAAATACAATATTTAAACTTAATAATAATGAATAAGTGCAAATTAATAATAATATTTTATTTTTTAATACATCCTTTCATACAAAGTATATGAAACTACTATTTTTTTAAATGATTCTGGATTTTAGAAGAGGAGATACTGACTGGGTGGAGCAAATTTAGAACACACGTAAGGGCAATGAACTTTCCAAATAACCTTTATATAAATGATGTCTCATTTTACAGAAATTTTCTGTGTCCAGCGCTAATTATCAATATCCTGAATATTATTACAAGCATTATTATGATCCTGATAGAACTGGTGTAGCTGGACCAAGCCCTTTTGAAACTTCCGCCAATAATCGTGATCAACAGGTAAATTGGAAGTTAAAATATTAATTTTTAAATTATTTATATCAAACTTTATATATTTCAACTGGACTTTACATGAAAAACAATAGTGGATTTTAGAAAAAAAAATTAACAATTTAGGGTGTCCATTCATCATATTACTTTTTCCCATTCAGATAGTAACCTATTCTTATTCAACATCTGGAGGAAAACCTTCTAAAGACGTCATTTATGGATCAGGATTTGCCGCGCATCCGCCAAAGAACCCAAAATCTTCGTCACTTTCCTCCGCATTTCATAATTTCCGTTCTTCTTCGAGTCCTTCGTCTGAGAAATTCAAGCCTTCGTTTGCTTGGTCAGGATTCAGCCCTTCCTCTTCTCTTATCCACCCTCAAAATGCTTTCCAAAACAAAGAAAGAAAAACTATATCGGCTTCTTCATCGAAAATCAAGTTCCCTTCTCCTGGTTCAGTATCGTTACCTTTGTCTTCAACTTCTTTCCTTGGCTCTACCTCAAGTTCCGGCGTGAGACCCATTAGCAATAACATCGGTCATAATATACCACTTCGTCAGCTGCAACGAGACGAAACTAAGTTCCCCGCTTGGCCTTCCCAAGATGAAAGGTTCCAAAGACATCAACAAAATGCTCAAATTTTCTCCACTTCTCAGCTCAACTCCTCACCACTTCATACTAATAAAATCAGAAGACACCAACAGGCAAGTGGAATTCCTACACCTCATCAAGCATTTGGAGACGCAGGATCGATGATCCATCCTGGGATTGTTCCAGTGAACTCCCAAAACTTCGTTATCGAAGATACAACCTTCCAAGTAAGAATTTTTATTTGTTAAACAACTGTTATTATATCGGGTGTTCAGAAATTACTGCAACCATTAGCGTATATATACATTACTATAAGTTATATATATATATTATATATATATATATATATTATATATATATATATATATATATATATATATATATATATATATGGTGATTTACTTGCTCGTAGCCTCAGAGTATCGTATTACCGATACTCCGGGGCTACCAGCGAATGAACCATCCTGTGTGTGTGTATATATATATATATATATATATATACACACCATGGGTTGCGGTAATTTCTGAACACCCGGTAGTTTCTCTGTAATAGACCTAAAACATTTTTATTTGTAAAGGTTAAAGGATAACCTGCTTGGGTAACCTAAGGCAGGTAGGTAGAGGCCTGGCTGTTTATCTGAAGGTCCTGAGTTCGAATCTCGGTCAGACTGACTCTCCCTTGTTGGGATAATGGTTCGAATCCCACGAAAAGTTATAGGTCTTTTCTGTCACGTGACCTTACAGCTGTTACAGACGAAGTTAAACAACCCGGTACATTATTATTATTATTATTATTGTTATTATTATTATTATTATTATTAAAGTAGAAGTTAATTAGTAACATTTATTTATATTCTCCTATAAGCGAAGTGAAGACGCTAAGGTCGGGAGTTCGAATCCCGATACTGTTGTTAATAATATTAATACAAGAGTCAGAACATTAATGGTCCACATTAGTTGACCTAAGCGCTGTACCACTTTCTGGTCCTCCTCAATTATACAATTAGCCCGTTGTTGCCCATTGGTAGAATTTCCTACCGCCAAAATTGGTTTGTCATTATTGCATCATTTATATTTGTATTCACGTGATCTTCGGTACGAGTCATTGAGATGACGCAGTCTAAAAGATGGCGTCATATCAATGACTCATACCGAAGATCACGTGAATACAAGAAAAAGTGATGTAATAATGACAAACAATTTTGGCGGTAGGAAATTCTACCAACGGGCACTAATGGATTAATTTATTACGAAAACTAATTAATGAAGAAAATAATTAAGGAAATAAATTATGACGCATAATTTTGTTTAATTATTTGTTAAATAAAAATAAAAATTTATCTTTGTGATTCTAGAGTCATCCTGGCGCTCCGGCATTCAGTGTCCCAGTCCCAAGACTAAGACCAGGGTCTCAGTTTAATGACTACGCAGTCCAAGTAAACAGATTATTTTTTTCTAACATATGTTAATTATTTAACTGTTTCATATTTTTGTACATTAAAATGAAAGTATGTACAATATCGGAAAAAAGTTCGCCTATAAAAACGTAATATTTATAAAAAGCCTACAAAATTACTAGTTGGGGGCTATTATATTTTTCTTTAAATAATTTGTTATCCGTTTTGGTGATATTAACAAAATTTTTAAAAATAATCCTGTTACTTTTTTTTGGAGTGGAGGGGAGGTCTCTTTTAGAAATTTTACGTTATTAACAGAATTTTTTCTTGATATTGTACGTAATCTTTTTTTTTTCAGCCTCATATACAACAGGACCAGTCTTTTTACAGCCATCCCAACCACTATCCAGGCTATCCTTACTACCAGTACGATGATTATGATGAATTCGACAGCAGACCTCTTATCGACAAAATGATGGACCCACTGAGGCGAGTTGGAGAGAAAGTCCGTGAGGTATGCCCTTAAAATGCATATACTATTATACAATCTATTAAAATAATCTTGTTGCGAAACTCCATGTTTATTACCGATATTTATCAGTAAGAAACACGGAGTTTCACGACACAGGACCTTTTTTAATCGACTGTATAATATATGCGGTACATACATGTGTGTACTATATAGAGTAACATTATTACTTCAAATCAACTATTATTTAGTAACAGGAATAACTTATCGGTTATTATATATGAAAATATGAATATAAGGGGTGGCAACAATGATTGCCCCCCCCCCTGCACAGATTAAACTAATAGAGGTACAAAAAAACTGATTGTTGCATCTTTTAGACAATTTAATTCTACGTCTAAAAAACCACTCAATAGTTGGTGTTGCCTCCTTGCGCTTGGCGGACGGCTTCAAGTCGGCAAAGGTAGGAGGTGAGGAGAGACTCGAAAAGGTCAGTGTCGTACTCAAGATTTCGGAGGATTGTTTCGATGTGCTGCTCCATGGTCCGGCGGCAGAATCGGGTGGCTGGTGGTTCAGCAAGCATCAGGGATTCCACTCAGACTTTCAGGATGGATCCTGAAAGATTCTGCCGCCGGACCATGGAGCAGCACGTCGAAACAATCCTCCGAAATCTTGAGTATGACACTGACCTTTTCGAGTCTCTCCTCACCTCCTACCTTTGCCGACTTGAAGCCGTCTGCCAAGCACAAGGAGGTAACACCAACTATTGAGTGGTTTTGTTTAGACGTAGAATTAAATTGTCTAAAAGATGCAACAATCAGTTTTTTGTACCTCTATTAGTTTCACCTGTGCAGGAGGTGGCAATCATTGTTTGCCACTCTTTACATCATACGCGATACGATTCCTTCAGTTTGCATCGCCCGTTATTGATCCTGTCATCTACGCTGGACAAAGATTCGGAAACCGACTGAGAATCCCTGAACGCATGGACAAAATCGCCAGTGGAACGGTAGATGCAGATGCTATTCCTTTAGTTGGAGGAGCGGTTGCTGTGGCAACGTTAGGTAAGGTTTATTTTATTAATGCGCATTCTCCATTGTTATTTTACTTTGATGTACACTGCAGTGAATAGAATCCAACTACTTTTAAATCTGATGTAGATTAGGATAAGTCATAGATAAATTCTTATCCATGACGTGTTTACATGATCTGTTTTAGTTATTTCTTGAGCATTATATTTACTGATATGTATGAGGAATAATTATGGCCTTATGTATAGTATAATGCAATTGTCCTTGCCCACCTAAAAATAGTTTCCATTGTTTCGGACGCGTTTTGTAGGATTTCAGTGATTAGTTGAGGCATAACGCAATTAACCATTAAGAACTACACACACACCACACAACACACACACACACACACACACACACATATATATATATATTATATATATATATATATATATATATATATATATATATATCAGACATGGGGGTCATTACAAGGTTTACCATTATCATTACCAGGAATTTTTCATTATTATTACCATTACAGCTTTTTGTTTCATTATCATTACATTATCATTACAAGCCCTTCATTATCATTGTAATGATCATTACAATACTGAATATACTGAATAAGCGCTCCACCGGTGCATGGAGGCAGAGATGCAAAGATGCTTGGCAGCAACAACAGATACGTCAGGATACAGATGTGCATTGTCCCTACCGTGTTAGGGGATTGCAGTCCTCATCAATGCAGGGCTGGTCAAGGTAGCTGTCCACCTGGCTGACAATAGGGTTCTGAGAAGTTGTAGAGGGAGCTGGAGCAGCCATAAAACTGAACAACTTGCACTGATTTGGTGCTGGCTGGGACTAGGAGGAATCAGAAGCCGCATATATATATATATATATATATATATGCTGCAATCCACAAGGAAAAAGAAAAACGATTCCAAGGCCTTTCGTGTATTCAAAGCTACACCTCGTCAGGGAATGAAGTTAAAAGGCGAGAAGCCCATATATATATACAACGTACAGGAAAAACAAAACAATTAGCACATACTTAACAAGGGTTAATGAGAGGCAAAAGAAATTTTAACATGATATCCTCAATTTTATAAGTCCCCGAGCTGTTATTGAAATTGTTTTTAAAATGAATAAATGCACATTCTAGAATATTTCGTTCTATTATATCTCTGTTTTTAACAAGCGCTTTAGAACTATCCCACTTGATGCTATGGTTACATCTATACATATGGTTAAATAAAGCATTGGAAGTACTAGCTGTTCTACAAGCATATTTATGCTGTTTTACCCTAATATCTAACGTTTTACCGGTTTGGCCTATATATACTGAGTTACATTGTGTACATCCGATCGAATACACACAACCAACAACATTATCAGGGCTATTCTTTATTAGGCGTGATTTAACAGTATTATTATACTTAAAGATTACATTAATGCCAATTGCTTTAAGTACAGTTGGAAGGTATTGAAAATTAACATGGTAAGGTAGGCTAAGGATATTTTTACGCTGAAATTCCTTTACAATTACATTATTATAATACCTATTCTTGGCTTTCTTAAGACAGTTATCTAAAAATGAAATAGGATAACACAATTTAGTACCAATATTCATGATATTGCATAACTCGGAATCTAAAAATTCAGGACTGACAACTCTCAATGCTCGAAGAAACATAGCAGAGAAAATAGAGGATTTAATCGAAGGATGATGGTCAGAATAAAAATGCACGTAAGAGTTATTATTAGTAGGCTGTGTGTCAAAGATTGTAAATTTCAGTTTGAAAATAAGTTTTATGTTATGTCGTTTGGATTGGCTATGGGAAATCCCCTTTCACCTGTACTAGCTAATTTATATATGGAATTTTTTGAAAGTAGAATTTTGCCTACGATTGTTAATTTTAACCTGGTTTGGTACAGGTATATAGATGATATTTTATGCCTTTGGCCTAATAATTTGGATGTGGACTTATTTCTTGGTAGGCTCAACAATTTAGCCCCATCTATTAAGTTTACATTTGAAAAAGAAAATGAGGAAAGCCTATCTTTTCTTGATCTAAAAATTTGGAGATGCTCTAATCAGTTCAAATATGAAGTCTACCGTAAGCCTACTAATAATAACTCTTACGTGCATTTTTATTCTGACCATCATCCTTCGATTAAATCCTCTATTTTCTCTGCTATGTTTCTTCGAGCATTGAGAGTTGTCAGTCCTGAATTTTTAGATTCCGAGTTATGCAATATCATGAATATTGGTACTAAATTATGTTATCCTATTTCATTTTTAGATAACTGTCTTAAGAAAGCCAAGAATAGGTATTATAATAATGTAATTGTAAAGGAATTTCAGCGTAAAAATATCCTTAGCCTACCTTACCATGTTAATTTTCAATACCTTCCAACTGTACTTAAAGCAATTGGCATTAATGTAATCTTTAAGTATAATAATACTGTTAAATCACGCCTAATAAAGAATAGCCCTGATAATGTTGTTGGTTGTGTGTATTCGATCGGATGTACACAATGTAACTCAGTATATATAGGCCAAACCGGTAAAACGTTAGATATTAGGGTAAAACAGCATAAATATGCTTGTAGAACAGCTAGTACTTCCAATGCTTTATTTAACCATATGTATAGATGTAACCATAGCATCAAGTGGGATAGTTCTAAAGCGCTTGTTAAAAACAGAGATATAATAGAACGAAATATTCTAGAATGTGCATTTATTCATTTTAAAAACAATTTCAATAACAGCTCGGGGACTTATAAAATTGACGATATCATGTTAAAATTTCTTTTGCCTCTCATTAACCCTTGTTAAGTATGTGCTAATTGTTTTGTTTTTCCTGTACGTTGTATATATATGGGCTTCTCGCCTTTTAACTTCATTCCCTGACGAGGTGTAGCTTTGAATACACGAAAGGCCTTGGAATCGTTTTTCTTTTTCCTTGTGGGTTTGCAGCATTCATTCATTTCACGTGTTTTATTGTGAAATTCATCCCATATATATATATATTAGGGTGTCACTAGGTAATAGGGGGAAAATTAAACGATGGATATTTTCCTATGACACCCCCTAAAATTGTTCCATTTGGTGTAAAACATACGAAGAGAAATTTGGTCCTGATTGGTCATCATTTAAAGGTCGCCCTCGTCACTGAAAACAAGACCCATTTGTTGACGTCAACAAGCTGTTCAGTGTTCACAGCTTGGGCCGAACCAGATAATAAAAAACAAGGCAATTTGGTGAAATAACGAAAGTAAGACACTTAAAAACGCAAAGAATACAAACAGTTTATTATATAATCAAAATAGAAGACATAATTTGGCGAATAATGGTACAAAATGGAGAAGCAACAAAAGCAAAACTTTGAGAAATAAAATACATATACAGTAGCAGAATAATTGGTGCTCATACGCTGATCAGTGATTAGTTCTTTCGCGTCCTCACTAATGCTGATTTGTTCGGAGCTGGGTGTTGCTTTCTGTGGTCAGTGACAACTTGAACGAGGAACTGGAGCTGTTCTTCTTTCACTGTCAACTTTCCGTTCAGCTCCTTCACCAGAGCCACGGCCCGTTCTGCTCTGTCGTTCACCACTGCAAGTTTGGAGACCACATCCCGAGCTTGCACGTATTCAGAGTTTGACGTCCATGAACTGGGATGGTGGAGCAGAAAGCAATCTGGCAACTGAAGTTTTGAGAAGAATCCTCGGGTGTTCTTTGTGATCAGTTGCTCCAGTCCTTTGCTGTCACTGAGGAACATAGTATCAAGAACCAAAGGTCGTTTTGGCGGCATGTGAGGGGCTTCTTGATCTAACGCTGCAACCATGCTGCACTTCACTTCCATCGATATCCTCTCATCAAAGAACGCCAGACCCACTGCCTCCTCCGAATGGTACCACAGGTGCGCAGACAGCTTCTTGGTGGTACCATCAGAGATCTTCTTGTGCGGGTATCGAAGGAGCGTCCTCATCAATTCCCAATCATTCAGCGGAGCTTCGATGGACAGATGAGCTGTTGCCCACGCTTTCATGTAAACTAGAACAGAAAAGAGGCAGATATCTCGAATTCCGCGTTCCTCAGTGTTCGTCAGTTTAAACTGTCTTCGGAAGAGCCAGATCTTGATGGCATAGAGCCCCTTAGCCATCCATCTCGCCCGGTGCATAGCACCAGGGGCGCGGAAGTTTAGTCCCTTGTATGGAACTCCTCCAAGAAAGATGACGGAAAGATCGAGGAATTCCTGATAGTCATCACGAACTTGAAGTGCTTGTGATTTTGCAAACTCAATGAGCTCCGTTCTATGCTTAAAAATAGCTGCTTTGGTGAACGCATCTGTGTCCGCAGTTTGGAACTGTTGCTGGTCAATGCGGGTCCAATAATCATGGAAGCGCTTGAAAAGCAGAATTTCTGGACCGGTAGATACTGAATCTAGCGATGCTGCGAATGCCGCCTGTAGCACCAACTCCAGTACATGGTGTCTGCACGCGCAGTGTAACAGGTCACGTCCAACTTTTTCTTCCAGAAGAACACAAGTTCCTCCAGGTGGGCCTGTGTTTGTCGCGGTTGTGTCGAAACACATAGATTTGACATGATCGGTCACTCCCCATTCATTCAGGCAATCTATGATGGCATTTGTTTGTGCCAGCGCGGTTCCTGACAGAAGTTTTGGCACCCCGAGGAGCTGCTCTGTCCCGGAGCCAGATACAAGAATAGGTAAGCGGTCAACATATTCTCGTGACGTCAGATCTTGCATGAGTTTTCCGTCCCAGTGAACAGTCAACGGACTATTGCCTTGGAACTCGCTCTTCAGTTGCCGAGCCTTAAGGGTACGGAATTTTTCACGCTGACGATGAATGGATCCACGATTGATGTTGTAGTCGCTAGCATCATGCCCTAAGCTGGAAGCTGCCTCAAACAGCAGATATGTGGCCTTTCTTGACGAGAGTTGCGTGCGATCAAGCGCTGCCGCCAATTCCGATGTCATGATGTTCTTCGTTGCTCTTTGTTTAGACGCTAACGAACCACCACATGCTCCTTTTTCTTCGCTATCATCTGAGCTGGAGGATGAGGACTCCAAAACCGCTTCGTTGGATACTGCCTCCATTTCAGCTGCTGATCGCTTTCTTCGTTTCTCCTCTTCCTCCCGACGTCGAGTACAATCTTTGACTTGGCGCTGATGGGTCATGTCCAAACCTGCCATTGAACCTGGACGTCCTTTCTGGCGCTGCTGCTGAAGGAACTCCCAATCCTCTGGGTACTTGACCAATTTCTCACAATCAGCGTGGGCGATGTCAAAGAGACGATCGAGGCGTTCAATGAATTCTTTTTCTTTCGTCTTGTGTGAATCGCTCGTCCTTGAGGCGTGTTTTTTGAGTCCTTTCCACTCCTCGAAGACTTTATCCAGTTTGCTGACGCAGTGTGTCTCGAGTCTGGTTGGAATGTGAGCTTTCTCCCAGAAGGACATCACTGCTCGAAGTGACTTCCTCAACGCGTCACGTATTGTCATTTTCTTTTCATGGTGAAGGTAAAGGAAGTAACCGAATGCTTGCCTGTAGGAAGGAAGCTTGCATCCTTTCACCTCATCAACCGCTGCCCCTAATAGGTATATACACTTCCGGGTTTCCATCACCAGAAATCACGTAGCTGAAATGAGAAACGGTGAATCGTTAAGTATTGTTCACTTTATTTCTCAGATATTCAGACACACACAGATACACACACACATATATAGAGATATATAGATATCTAATGAACGATTATGGAGACGCCGCGCAAGCATTAAACTTTGGAAGGCGGGGGCGACCTTTTATAGTTATTCAAATAAAAAGATTTTTCAGTCACCATGTTTTTTTTACCAATGGAATAGATTCGCGGGGTGTCAGCATGAAAATTTCAAACTTTGCATTTAAGTGACACCCATATATATATATATATATATATATATATATATATATATATATATATATATTGAAATTACACTGTAATGAAAATGTAATAATATGTAATGATTCATTACAGACCTTTCATTACCATTATTGCTAAAAATCCATGTTTATATATGATTTTGCTTTGTCCCTTTCGCAGGCGCTCTTGGGGCGTACGCCGCTTCCAAATACTCCCTGGACGACTTAAGGAGTTTTTTGCCTTCGGCTGCAACACGATCTTCAAAGCCAAATCCAAACATTTCAAATATCCTTCTTAAGGTATTCTTCACACTCGATATTTGAGCCTTCAAAGTGTTACAGTCGTTTCAATATCAAATTTGTATTACTGTACAAAAATTCTTAACGACTGTAACAGAAAATTAGGGATCTTGTGGGTTATAACCCATCATTTACTTCATTTTTCATATAATACAACAGAAACCTAACCTAACCTAACCCATCATTTACTTTTCATTTCAGAAATGCGTTTCATTGAATATTATATTATATAATATTGATTGAATAAAAGTCGATGTTTTATTCAAAGATGTTGTTTTAGCGAGTAAAATCCGCTTGTGAAAGGTTTGCAAAAATGATGGCCCAAAATTAGTTAAAAATGTCTACTAAAACAACCAAATCATTAGATTTTAACAATAAAAATAGTAAAATAGTAAATACTTTGGATCACCTGCAGATCCCCCCCCCCCCCCGATAGAGCTGGGGGGGAAGATCTTCAGGTGGATCGAGCTGGGGAGGCGAAGATCTTCAGGTGGATCGGGCTAGGCTGGGGGATAATCTTCAGGTGATCCATATATATATATATATATATATATATATATATATATATATATATATATGTTAAACACAGACCGTGCATGGAACAAGGAACTCTTCTGGGAAAATTAAATCCACTATAGTCCGAATAATTAATGGTAAATGACAAATACCATAGTTTTTCTTTTTCATGATGCTAGCCCGACGTGGGCAACGGTCTCTCGCAAAGAGGTCCCATAAATATAGCTTCCCTCACCAGCTATCTGCAAAGCAGACAGGATCCAGCTTTGGGACATGGATCTAGGGTTTAAAGCAAGCCTAGTCCCACTACATTCAGAACCTCTATATAAGTAAAAGACTCGTTGCATTCACGTCGGATTGAATAAATCAAAGAAAAAGGGGTAACTATTGTATTTTTAGCCAAAAAAAAACCTTTTTCTTTGATTTATTCAATCCGACGTGAATGCAATGAGTCTTTTACTTATATAGAGGTTCTGAATGTAGTGGGACTAGGCTTGCTTTAAACCCTAGATCCATGTCCCAAAGCTGGATCCTGTCTGCTTTGCAGATAGCTGGTGAGGGAAGCTATATTTATGGGACCTCTTTGCGAGAGACCCGTTGCCCACGTCGGGCTAGCATCATGAAAAAGAAAAACTATGGTATTTGTCATTTACCATTACTTATTCGGACTATAGTGGATTTAATTTTCCCAGAAGAGTTCCTTGTTCCATGCACGGGCTGTGTTTAATATACTGTATAAGTTTCTCAGGGGACCATTCTGAGTTTGTGTATATGTATATATATATATATATGCCCGGTTAGGTCAAATGAATGCCCGGTTAGGTTAACTGAATGCCCGGTTAGGTCAACTGTACGCCCTTGATGACTGGTTAGGTTAAGTCGTGATATTTTCGTTAGTTTACTGTCAAAACTGGGAGGGGAATATCTCCAGGTGGAGCGGACTGGGGTGGAGTATCTTCGGGTGGATCGGGCTGGGGAGATCTTCGGGTGGACACTCTCGGGGGAAGATCTTCAGGTGATTCAATACTTTTAACTAAAAAGTACCAACCATTTCATGTTAATCGGATGATAATTTCAGAGAAGAAAATATTAATGTATCTTCCTTTTACAGTTGGCTGACGACCTAGAAAACGAAGACCCAGCCTTCCTGGGAAGGTTGGCATCATCTACATCGTGGCTTGAATCCAGTTGCGCTCAAAGAATATTCTGTACTTTGGTCACCTCATCCATAAAAGAAGAAGAAGACAAACTGGAAAAAGAGAACGTCAGAAGCGAGTCTGAGGGGCTCTCGAAGGAAATGATGGTCAGGTGGACGAAAAGCCTAAATCGAGAGAAGCAAGACATTTCCTACAGAAAGAATAAATTATATTGAAAACCAAATAAACACTTTAATTGATGGGTAAGTTTTTTTTTTTTTTCTCAGAAGGAACATAAAACAGACCATACGTAATTTTTAGTTTCACATAAGGTAGTCGATGATAAATTATGTAGAATAATGTTGAGAACTAAACTATACATTCTTGCCAACCCTACCGATTTAGGCAGTAGGCTACCAATTTTAAGGCTATCAACACGAACAACATCCAAATAATATCAACCTTTTGCTCAAAATGCACTAGAGTGCATCATTTAAGGCTAGCTTTTCAAAAATTTCCTTCAGGGGGGGCATGGGATCACCTGAAAATCAGGGCCCTCCAGCCTTTTTTAGTTAACCTTATAAGGCTAACTAACGAAAATATCACTACTTAACCTAACTAATCGTTAGGTCAACTGTACGCCCTTGACGATTGGTTAGGTTAAGTCGTGATATTTTCGTTAGTTAGCCTTATAAGGCTAACTAACGAAAGCTGGGGAGGCCCTGATCTTCAGGTGATCCGGGGCATGCTCCCAGACCCCCTGGCATTGATTACAAATCCTCCAGCTTTTGCTTTTCAAGATGTTGGCAAGTATGAACTATAGTCGAATGTAAACTAAATTACAGTAAGTTAAATGTGGATGTAAATATGAAAAGTAATTGCATAAAATTAATTTTTTACTACACATAATTATTATAGAATATGGAACTATCTTGTTTTCCTTGTGTTGTACAGACTACGGAACATACTAGGAATTTAAGACATAAATCTCGCAAATAGAGGCACTCTGATTAATATGTTGATTATATATAACCGAGCCATTGCTAAAAGTGTTCATACTTTTTAACTGACAGACGTGTATAGGAATTTAGTATGTACCATTCTTATTTTAGGTGTGGTAAATGTCATATTATCGTTACTCGTCTTTTATACCGCTATTTTATGTTACAAATATTTTTTTTTTAATTAAATTGAATTGAATAACCTTTTATTATTAATAAAATAAATACAGTACTTTTACAATTTACAGTGACATAATTGGTAATTGTGAAGCTGGACTATTTATTTAATTTAATTTGGCAATTAAGCTTTAGGCTTTACTGGGCTCTCAACTAAAAATAAAACAGATAATTATTAGTAATACTAAATCGTGAAAAAAATTATTAATTAAGGTATGTATTGGAATTTTTTTCAGCATCAGAAGAAGTCCAAACGAAAATAAGGACAACGTTCTCCGTAACGCAGCCAGAAATGTTGTTAACGCGGTAAAACAACGGAATTGTCGCGTATTCAGTTGCTCCAACAAGAATTAAATGCAACGAAAGCCAGTCATACGAAAGTCCAAATTTATGAATGGAATCATTATGGATCAAAAATGTTTTTTAGTTTTATCTGGATAATCATTTGAAAGCGTTTTCTTTTTTTTAAGCAATTTGTAAAATACAGGGTGATAAAAAAAAAAGTGTTCCCAAATATAGTGTGCAACAAATTAATTTTTGGAACACCATTTTTTTTTATCACCCTGTAAATTGTTCAAATGTTTCTGCAAATAAGAATAAAGTTAAATAGCATTTTTATTCTCTTATTTATAATATATCTCAGCCGTTTATTGAACTTTTTAAAAATTAATTCTTATCCTCTTCAGAGTGGTTTCGATATGTTGAAAGAATTTATTGTTTTCCAGTTGTTATAATGTTGTATAAACTATAACGAAATTACATTACGTATACGTTAAAATCGCGTTTTAAATTTATTTAAATTCATAGTCTATAAATACATCAAAGTAAACACCGTTATTGTGTGGACTACTCTATTTTCAATGTCATTTATTCATACTGTCGTATCCAAAAATTTCAAATACAGTGTACGAGTATAAAAAAACTGTGATTAGTACGATAAAAATTGATCAGTAATGGGTAAGAACGAAAGGGAAGTGGCAGTAACAAATTGGGAAACTAAGAACCAGTGGGGTTCGAACCCGAGTCGAATGGTTTCAGAGGTTTCCTACCGATTACTCTGAAACCATGAGACGCGGGTTCCAATCATACTAACTCCTAGTTTAACACTTTATTGCCTTCTTCATTTCCATCTTATATAAGTGCGGTTATTGCACTAATACCGCATTCAATGAGTACGAATTATATAACCTTTTTTAGGATCTCAAACGAGTGTCATGTTGCTCCTGACGGAGGAGGAACTTTAAATAACTGGTTATGAAATTTTTCTCCCGTAAAATAACAGTAACTATAATGTATTTAACACCTCCGCATAAACTATTTTTAATTTATAATGAAAAACTATTAGTGTATTATTATAATAATACATAAATTATTGCTTCATTAAAATACTATTTAATTATTTATATAAACTTGCTATACTGCAATTATTTAAGATATTTCCATAACCTTATTCAGAGTGTTTACCTTTTAAGAAATGGGTATTCTTATCATTTAATTATTTTAAGTAAACGATGTATTTATTATATTCTTATGCTAAACTGCGAAGAAGCTTGCTGGTCGAGCATTTGTTTCAAAGATTTTTTTTTTTAGTGTATAAATGCCTTCATAATACGTTATTTAAAAATGATTTGTAGACACAATAAAATACTCTCGTCATTTATTTTTGTATCATTTCCCCACCTATTATCCTTCAAATTCTAATCAATTTCCGAGTCTCGCAAGTAAGTTAAGTACCCATCAGGGTAGCTTAATGGTAAAATGTTCGGCTGTTAATTGGAAGGTTCTGGGTTTGGATCTAGGTTCGGATTTCAGATTTTAGTGATGAAAGGTCTTCTCTGGGTTTTCCTTGGTGAGGTAGTGGTTTGGATTCTGCATAAAGCTATAGATGCCCTTCGTCATATCAACTTAGCTTTTACGAAGGCGGCTAAACAACCCCAGATATTATTATTATTATTTTTATTATTATTAAGTCGAATGTGAAAAATTGTAATGGGAAACAATGGACAGCTCGCTGTTCCTGATTTTCGTTTTAACCTTTCTACTACCAACAGAGGTAATGAAGTTAACCCACGCCCATTTTTTTTGTGTGTATTTCTGTGTATATTTTGTGTACGTAATTTTCCTTTCAGGTATTTGTTACTTGATCTTTCCAAGACAGAAGCACATAAATGAATTTTCTTTGATAATTTCTGAAAGAAATATTTTTAAAAAGTTCGAAAAACGAGATTCAAAAACTAAACTCATGCTTGTGTTATCTGCAAGAAACATATTTGCCAAATTCATTGAGTAGAGGATGTTATTGTAAAATGCACACAGTGTAAGCAGTAAATAATGATTTGCTAAAGTAATACGTGATATGTTCAAGAGAGAATTGGATTCGTGAGACTGAGTTTGTTTATCGAATAAAGTTTCATTCAGTTTGTTGTATTCTGATTTTTCAGTATGTTAATAAACATACTAAATTTAGTCTAAGTAATTGCAATATAAAGCTCCTCAAAGAGAAATAACAAAGATATTCACCCAAAAACACAATGAGAAGCGTGACAAAGTATTTTGCACCTTTGATAATTGTTATTTTATTTATTTGTCGGGTTCGAAATCCCAGCTGAGCCGTGAACGGCCAAATTCTAAAGGGCAAGTTCTACCTAAAGCCCAAGTTAAGCTAAATTAAAACTTACGGATTTGAGATCCTATTAGGTCCTACCTCAGGGTAACCTCAGGGTTGCTGACTCGATGCGGGCCTACCTTAGACCTTAAATTACATGAACTTAAAAGGTAAACAAAAGGGTACTATTTGTGGTCTTCTTTATGAACCTTGCAACAACAACGCAACCTGGACTATTGCACGATGCAACAATCATGTATCTAAACAACCAAACTGAATTGCAAGAGAGCTCTCTATCAAACCACACCTTTACGTACGACCTTCCACAAACGAGTAGAAAGACGCGCAGCGTCTCAAAATGATGCCAACAGTGTGACCAAACAATGATGCCACAAGAGCTCAAAAATGCTAGCTCTAAATTAATTTAATTTTTCACTAACCTTACAAATATGAGATGGATATATATACACACCTTAACTTAATATATATACAAGCAATGCTGCATCAATCAGCTTAGTCATCGTATCGCCTTGGGACAACAATGGTTCTTCCTCTTCTAGATTTTCTAACACTCCCCACCGAAGAGGCATTGTTGTCATTACCTTCTGCAAGGTTAGCCAAGCCTTCTTCATGAGGCTGTAACTCAAATGTTTCATCTTGACTATCTGTGTTTTGCTGATTTCTAAAGCATAGAGTTTTTGTATAGGTCTCTTTAACTTTCCTCCTGAAGTCTTTACCAGTGCAGACCTAACTAAATTGTCTTTGCCAACAAACAACTCTTCAATTATGCCAAGCTTCCAGCATTGCCTTGGTCTTTCATCCCCAATCATTACCACTTCTCCCACCTTGATACAATTTGCATTGGAGCCCTTTACCTTGCCTGATGGGTAATAATTGAGTTCTGGCAAGTATTCCATCTGCCACCTCTTCCATAACTGATTTGTAGCTCTTCAAGGTACCTGAACCGTCTGGTTAACTCTCCTTGAGTGCTCTGGATGGGCTGCAAGTCTTCTGGCACACTGGGGTTTGATGTTAATCGTTTACCACAAAGAAAATGATTTGGTGTCAATGGCTCTGCATCCTGCCTACTGTTGTAAACAAAAGTGATAGGCCTACTGTTCACCATTGCTTCTACTTCACATAAAACAGTAGAGAATTCTTCTTTGCTCAAATGAGCATTAGCTAAAAGTTTCTTTAATGGACACTTTACACTTCTCACTAGCCTTTCCCAAAATCCTCCCCACCATGGTGCTCTCTCAACAATAAACTCCCACTGTACCCCTTGGTGTGAAAAGTAGGATTGGAATCCTTCCTCTTTTAGCAAGGACCAAATTTCTTGGAGTTCCTTTGCAGCCTTTTGAAGGTTTTTGCATTATCCGATATGATTTTATTTGGGAAACCCCTTCTGTTCACAAACCTTTTAAAGGCCAAAAGAAATACATCACTACTTAAGTTGCTTACCAACTCCAAATGGATTGCTCTGGTGGTAGCACAGGTGAAAAGACATATATAACCTTTGTTAGACTCCCCTCGCTCATACACATAGACTGGCCCTGCAAAGTCTACTCCCACTACATCAAATGGGGCAGTATAGACACACCGTTCTCTTGGAAGTGGAGCCACCTTTTCATAATAAGGCTTTGCACTCCAACGCTTGCAAACCACACATTTATGCAAGACCTTTTTCACTACTTGTCTAATTTTGAGAATCCAAAATTGTTGTCTAATCTCTATTATCACTTCTCTAACTCCAGCATGTAACAGCTTATGATGAGTATCCAGGATCAAAAGGTCCACAAAGTGCCCCCCAGAAGGTAGCAAAATTGGATGTCTTTTCTCCTCTGGAAGCCCAGAAAACTGTAGTCTACCTCCTACTCTCAATAAATCCTGATCCAAAAACACATCCAAACCCTTGAGCGCAGAATGTGTTGGTAGAACCTGTAATGGATGGCTGGTGAGCAATTCTCTCTCTTCACCAAATTTTTTCTTCTGCATATATACCACCCAGTATTTCCTGGCTTGCTGAATCTCATTACTGTTCAGAATTCCTTCCCTTCTTGTTTCTCCCTTAATGTTGTTGGTAAATCTATATATCCATGCTGTCACTCTTAACAATCTTTTCAGACTGCTAATGTCCTCAAGCCTCAATATGGGGTCCTGCTGCATAACTTGACAACTGTTCACAGCGCATTTTCTCACCTCACTCACCATGCTTCTTCAGCCTGGCATTCTCCTACAATAGGCTGATTAGAAGGCCAGTTTTCACTTCCAAGTTTTAGCCACTCTGGCCCATTCCACCACAAACTTGATTGTGAAAGATCTTTCACCGAAATTCCTCGTGTTGGTAAATCAGCGGGGTTTTGGATGCCTGGACAATGCTTCCATTGCTTGGGATCTGTGTGCGCTTGAATTTCCTCCACCCTATTGGCAACAAATGGTTTCCATTTCCTTGCCTGACTTCTTAACCAGTGCCAAACTATAGTGGAGTCTGTCCAATAATAGCTTGGAATTTCATAGAGGGCCAAAGACTTTCGCACTGTAATTGCAAGCCGACTAGCAATAACGGCACCCATCAATTCCAACTTGGAACAGAAAGCCTTTTCAAAGGTGCTACTCTACTCTTTGCAGCAACCAACCTGCAACTTACTTCTTCTTGCAATGCGCCCTTTATATAAATACAAGTTGCATAGGCTTCCTCACTTGCATCACAAAAGATGTGCAGCTCCAAATTGTCTGGACTATTGTTCAACTCTCCAAAGTACCATCTTGGGATTTCAATGTCTCCAAGATGTGCCAATTCTTTGAACCAATATTTCCACCTTACCACCATATGATCAGGTAACTCTTGGTCCCAACCAAGTCCAATTTCCCAGAGGCTCTGAAACCAAATTTTTGACTTTATCACAAATGGAGCCAGGAATCCAAGAGGATCAAAGACCTTCGAAGCCAAACTAAGAGCTGTACGTTTTGTCCACCTTGTCTCATTCTCAGCCAGCTCTACTAAAGATTTCCCATTGAAGGTAAACAAATCATCATCTTGCTGCCAAACGATGCCTAGCACCTTTGCGTCTATTGCCCACAACTCCTTAATACCAGAATCCTCAATACTTTCTGCTGCATCAGGTACTACAGAGGAATGACTCATAAACTCTTGTAATTGCGAATGATTGGTCTGCCATTTTCTGAGCTCCATGCCAGCCCTCATTATAGCTCTAGCCTCCATGAATATCTGTTTAGCCATTTCTGTATTATCCACGGAACATAGCAAATCATCAACATAAAAATTTTTCCTTATGTGTTCAATAGTGTTAGGATAGACTTCAGAATATTTCTTAAAATGGTACTGCATAGTAGCTGCCAACAGAAATGGACTAGAGCTGAGGCCAAACAACACTGACTTCATTCTATATGCTTGAACCTTAGGTTCATTTTCCAACAAGTCTTTCGTATCCACCCACAGATACCTTACTGCATCTCTGTCCTCTGGTTTTAACTTTATCCGCAAAAAAGCTTGCTTCACATCTGCAGTCAATGCTACTCTACCAAACCTGAATCTCAGTAACAAGGAAAATAAATCTGCATTTAAATTTGGCCCAGCATCCAAACAGTCATTCAAGGACACACCACCTTTGTCCTTGGCTGAGCCATCAAAAACTACCCTCAGTTTGGTGGTAGTTTTGTCTCGCCGTACCACTGCATGGTGTGGCAGATAATGTGCCTCCTGGCTCACCAGCTCACCTTGCACCCTTTCAGCATAGCCCTCCCTTACATAACTTAGGATGGCCTCATCGTATTCAATTACAACTCCTCATTTTTTCTTAGCCTGTACAATGAAGTCTCCAACCTCCGATTAGCTAGCTGAAGGTTTGAACCGGGTTTGCAAGAATCCTTCCATGGTAGGCCAACTTCATAGCAACCATCTCTAAACCCAATCCCTTTTTCAAAGTGCTCTAAAACATCATTGTTCACTGTACTTGCCTGGTTGTCCTTTATACCAATAGATTCAAGTTCCCAAAATGCTTTCAAATGCCTTTCCAGACCATGGCTGTTCTCCTCAATCTTAACAAAGAGAGCCTTAACTTCCATTTCATTGCAATAACTACCATGTAGCATCCAGCCTAGCTTACTTTCAATAGCTACTGGGCCTTGAGATGTACGGACAATATTACCAGTGATGAAGTCCCAATAATAGTCAGCTCCAATCAAAAGACTAATATCTTCTATTCCTCAAACTTATTATTGCCCAAATTAATTCCTTTAACTTGCAATTCTTGGACACATGCCATATCTAAACAAGTAGTGACTGGAGCACAAAGTTCCTCAATCTCTACAGCTTGGACCTTGATAGTGGGACTTTGCGGTAACAACCCTTTAACCAGAACTTCTACCTTCTTAAATTTGGTTCGGTTTGAACGGAACCCCCAAACCCAGAAATTCTTAAATTTTCCCTCTTAAGTTCTTTAAACTTCAATTTTCTGGAAATTCTGGTCTTAATAAAACTACACTGGCTACCACTATCAAAGAACACTCTTACAGTAGCTTCTCCCTCATTCCCAATTAATAAGGCTGCAGTTGTTTGCAATAATCCCCTTTACTTTTACTCCCTTGCATAGCAGTGGCATGTGCCACTGATGTCTCTACTTCTGGGGTAGGCCTACTAAGAGTGTTTTCACACAATAATGGCTGATGCCTACCATGACATTTTTTGCACAAAATTTTAAACTTACAAAACCTTGCTCTATGACCTTTCAAAAAACATTTAAAACATGCTGTGGACTTAGTTACCCTGTCCTTTCTCTCCTCAAAGGGTAAGGCCTCAGCCACCTCACATTTATATGACTTGTGGTTGCCTTCGCAAAATATACATTCCTTGATTCCCTTTAATTTATTCTCAGAGGAGGCATGTAGAGCTGACACTGTACCTGGGCTATTCCTTTTTGTGGAAACTTTGGTGCTGTGCCTGCATTTGTCCTCTTGTTTACCATCCCACTGTGCAAACTCAACTCCCTCTCGTCTTGCTAATTCTGTGCCTAAAAGACTTAACATCTGCTGAAGGGGATGTACACATGTTCTGCAGAATGTCCCCTACTTAATTCAAGCAAAATTGAGCTAGGCAATTTAGACTCCAGTGTAGGAACCAACATTATACCATACTTTTCCATTCCTACACCCAAGTTGTCCAGAGACCTAGTTCTAATTTCAAATTCATCATATAACTGCCGTAACTCCTTGACACTATTAGGATTATTAACAGGAGGTATAGTTAAAAGTGCACGGAGGTGGCTTTTAATTAAGATCTCTGGCTTACCAAACCGCTTCTTTAATATATCCCAAGCCACATTATAATTAGCCTCTGTTAATGCTAATCCTGCTATAGTCTTTGCTGCCTCCCCTTCCAAGAGGGACCGCAATAATTAAACTTCTCCACGGCACTTAACACTTGACTAGAATGAACTGCTGATTGAAAACTGTCTGCCCATCCTTGCCATTCCTGAATACTCCCAGAAAATGTTTTGAGTACAAGCCTCGGTAATTGAACTACAGATCTGTTAACCTTAACTTCACAAGCATCATTTGTTGAGTGTTGTGTTTCATTATTAGACCTGGTCTCTAACTGTACTGAGCTGCTAAACTCTTTTGCTCGGAGGCCTACGTTAGTCATATCATCAATAATCTCTTCAAAGTAAATTATGTTATTTTCTATTTCATCCTCTTCTATAAGAGCCTCAATTTTAACATTTACCTCACTTAGAGCAACCTTTTTAGTTTCTAATATGGCAAGCTTCGCAGTCACTAAGCGTAAATCCTCTTGCTCTATGGCAGCATCTATAGTGGCAATGACCTTTGTAATTAGACCTTTGTAGGCACTTCTCCTTTTTATAAATTTGTTCAATTCAGATGCACTCATCTTCAATGTAAACAACCCTTGGGCTCAATACCAAATGAGCTGAATTGGCAGAAATACTTAACCAAACTGATCAAACGCAAATTTTACTTTCAAATAAACTGAATTGCTGAGTGGGGTACTAACCAAACACCAGTATGGAATACCAAATTTTCCACCCCAGGACCTTAATTCAATAATGACCCAAAATTAACCAAACCAGAAAAAATATAGGCCAAAAAACGACCGACGACTGGCCAAGTTTCGCAATTGGGCGACCAAACTTTACCCTGGGACCTTAATTCAATAATAACCCAAATTAACCAAACCGGAAAAAAAGTAGGCCAAAAAACGACAGACGACTGGCCAAGTTTCGCAATTGGGCGACCAACTTTACCCTGGGACCTTAACTCAATAATACTCAACCCGTCTAGGCCTAACTTGGGATACAATTTGCACAATCAGAACTTTGCCGAAAAATGGTCACTGACTCAGTCTTGGGGTAGAAATCCGGTTCTGAAGGACCATGTTATTTTATTTATTTGTCGGGTTCGAAATCCCAGCTGAGCCGTGAACGGCCAAATTCTAAAGGGCAAGTTCTACCTAAAGCCCAAGTTAAGCTAAATTAAAACTTACGGATTTGAGATCCTATTAGGTCCTACCTCAGGGTAACCTCAGGGTTGCTGACTCGATGCGGGCCTACCTTAGACCTTAAATTACATGAACTTAAAAGGTAAACAAAAGGGTACTATTTGTGGTCTTCTTTATGAACCTTGCAACAACAACGCAACCTGGACTATTGCACGATGCAACAATCATGTATCTAAACAACCAAACTGAATTGCAAGAGAGCTCTCTATCAAACCACACCTTTACGTACGACCTTCCACAAACGAGTAGAAAGACGCGCAGCGTCTCAAAATGATGCCAACAGTGTGACCAAACAATGATGCCACAAGAGCTCAAAAATGCTAGCTCTAAATTAATTTAATTTTTCACTAACCTTACAAATATGAGATGGATATATATACACACCTTAACTTAATATATATACAAGCAATGCTGCATCAATCAGCTTAGTCATCGTATCGCCTTGGGACAACAATGGTTCTTCCTCTTCTAGATTTTCTAACAATAATAGGGTTAACAAAAAAGCCATGGGGTTACCCGCTTAGTAATGGGTAGATGCAAAAAACCTTGTAGTAGAGAGGTTAAACATAGCCTACAAATGACGTTAGACAGGGCAACTGACCCATAGCAGATCTAATCCTGCCTCAAATAATCGGATACCTTTGCTGTTGTTATTAGTGTTATATGCAGTATACGTATATACAAGTATATTCCAGTAACCTATGCTTCAAGGGTATTAGTTACTTTTCAGCTCAGAATGTTTCCCGACAATTTTGAGGGGTTCTACATTAATGTCTCAACAGGTACAAAACATTTATCAATAACATTTCTGTCGCAAATGTTTAGTTTACGAGATAGTTATTTTGTTGAAAAAAAAATTTTTTTGAAGGCGCATTCTATCGCCGCCATAACAGGAGGTGGCACCATCTAGCGACGAACTATGTAAACATTTTTGAGGTAGCCAATCACAAGCCTCTATTTTGTCACGTGACCTAATCCAGCAAATCACCGACCGATCTGCTTCCTCGTTCATCTCCTGTTTTCAGTTCAAATTCAGAATCGCATGGTGTTCTCCTTTTAAATGTAGTGTGTCCAATTTGTATAATTTAGGTCTCGGGGGTACGGGGGCTCCCGCCCCCGTACGAATCACGCATCACAAATTGATCGGTATAGGTTTTTATATTTTTTATTTTTTAATTTCCGACGCTAAAATGATAATGTAATAACATATTCATGTTAGGTTAGGTTAGGTTAGGTACTTTTAGGTTAGTTAGGTTAGGTTAGGGGTTAGGTTTTCCATGAAACCTAGGTTTTTCTCATGGTTTTTGATGTGTTTCATGACATTCTTACCTTCATTTTCGTTGGAAATGACGAGTTTTTCACCCCCTAAAAACGATTCCCCACAGGTTCCCAAATATTGATGGGGTAGGGGATGGGGTATATCTTAACAACTGGTCATTTCCGACGGAAATGAAGGTCAGATTCGCATGAATCACATCAAAAACCATGAGAAAAACCTAGGTTTCATGGGAAATAGCAGTCTGAGCTGAAAAGTAACAATTACCGCTTCAAGAAGTCCAACATTGCAATATATAAGAGTTACCGCATAAATTGTATTTTCTACGATATGACTTTGTTTGCACCGTAGAAAAGTGATTATTTAAAAGGGTAACAATGATATCCATTAAAGAAATATTTAATTACTCTATTTCTCGGCTATTCATTCAAATGTTAAATAACTTAATCGAACAGAAAAATGCGAATATACTCTAAAGACCAACAATATAACTTGATTTAATTACATTTGCATTTTATTAAGCGGAGAGGAAACTTATTACGTGGAGAGTTTTTATTATTTATGATGATCTTGTAACAATTTCTGGGATTTGTTCCGTCTTCGGTACATTTTTACCTATATTTTGACGGGTCATTTAAGAATAATTACTTTTGCATTTATTTACTCATTTACGCTTAATTTTAATTTAATTAATAACCAGTTACGTCGCTAATGATGAAATTAGCTACAATAAATTGGCTGCCTTGTGAAACTAGTTACATAATATGAATAAAGGACTACTGATATGTGAAACCAAAAGGAAAGCAAACGAGTAAAGAAAAAATTTAGAGAGGTAGGAAAAGGAAGATCCAAATGGAAGAGAAGAAAAATAAGATACAATAAAGGACTCTATCAGTTTCTCCTTGTTCTTATACATAATGTAAAATGAGGGATTAAATCATTCTACAGGTCAATGGCAGTCAGTGAGACAGGATTTGTCACTATGAAATATATATATATATATATATATATATTATATATATATAAAATCTAAAAATCCATTTCGAATTCTCACTGGAGAATAAGGTACTAACCCCAACCTGAGAGATTCAGTGGTACCTTTCATAAACAGTTTGGGGTATACCTCTAATGCATTGGCTCCCAACTTTTTCCGGCTCAAGACACCCCAATGCAATCGTTCTTTTTTCGCGGCACCCCAGATGATTTTCGTCTCTCACTGTTGTTGAACATCCAGTTCTTTCCCGTCCCCACTCCCCTAAACACCACGTAACTTCAGATTGAGCCTATGGAGTTACCGTATGGACGTAATAAATCGCGAATCTTATTTCAATTGAAATTCCTTTATCTCCGGTAGTTTTTTTAAGTATCAGTTACTTGTGGGTATATACCTGCCACCCAGGTTGGTAAATACTGCCCTAGTGGTACGTCAAGTGGGATCAAATCATCAATGTCTCTATTTACAAATCTCACAAACTTTTTTCATTCCTCTCTTTCTCGTTAACAGTCAGCCGCAGTTTCGCTCATTCAACCATAAGTATCCTTCTTCTGTGGATCTTCCTTTTTGGAGCTCTTACTGGCTTTTATATTACTTTGGTAAAGGTATTTGGGGGCTTTCAAGTTTCGTGGAGTGATATAAAAAATCTTTTGCTCTCTATTGTGGTGTTCAATATTTTGAAGTAATTATATATTGTGCAATAATTTTATATTTTATATTTGCCAAATAAATGCCGTTTAAGAAGTGTGTGTGTGTGTGTGTGGAATTTGCCCGTTCGAGTTTATGGTGGATGTACTGTATGTATACTTAGAAGATAATCACTAAATCAGGTAAGTGGAAACAGTATTTGTATATTCTGTATTTTGAAGCCATATCAAAGCCTATCAACATCTTTGATCATACACTGATGAGGAGTTTGACGTTAAAGGAGGCAATTAGGAAATTAAAAATTAATTCTACAACTGATGATAATATAATTAAGAAAATTAGAGATGACTTGCTAAAAAACAAAAAATCTTTAGCAGGGTTATTAGTCATAAGTATTTAAGTATAGAGAATAATTTAATGGTGAATAATTTAAATAGTAGTTTAAAATGTGCGGGTAAGCTTAAAATTTTAAATTAGTTGAAGAGGAAACTATTGAAGCAAAGCCTGCAAAGGTAACTGGACTTAATGGGGAAATTCGATCGACAAGAAGTGATAAGTTGTAATTTAATTTTTGGACCTTTTCCAGTTTGTGTACCGTTTTTCATATAATTTATTTTTGAGAATAAATACTATTCCAGAAACAAACAATGTTATAATTAATAATAGATCAGCTGTACGCCCTTGATAATTGGTTAGGTTAAGTCGTGATATTTTCGTTAGTTTTAACAAAAATATTCTCAAAAATAAATTATATGAAAAACGGTACACAAACTGAAAAAGGTCGTAATTTTTGTTAAAAGCGCTGCTAAGCCATAGAATAGAAGAAATTAGGATTAATATTCGTTTTAGCACATGACCTGGACTTTGAGATGACAATAGGTTTTTCTTATGTAGAATTTAAATCTGAATCTATTTTCTCCTATGGTATTTCATATGCAAATTGATATTAAGAGATATAACCAATTTTTGGATCGATTAAAATCGATTGAAATCGTGTGGGAGGATTGTGAGAATTTCTTTGCGCATGCATAGATGCATTTTCCGGAAGAGCGACGTTGAGCTCCAAATTTAAATTCATTATGGGCGTTGTGTGTACTGGTTGTGACCTCTCCTATTACAACGTCATTAAGCGGTGTTTGGCACGAAAATTGGTTTTCTGGTGCATTTCACTGTTATTTGTGCATTTCTGACCTTCAAATATCCCCACAGGGGGGTCCGGGAGGCGAAGCCCCCGGCTAGGAGCACGGCGTTAGGCCTACGTTAGGTTAGATTAGGTGGTTAGGTTGGGTTTTTTAGCTTTGATAGTGCCATTACGGCTAGGAGCACGCCCTCTTTTACCCCCACAATTTCCCTCTACAAAGCCCTTCCCACTTCCGGGGACTTTAAAATTGTAGGATGGGGGAGGGGTCATATCTCCACAACCGCTCATTTACACAAGAAATGAAGGTCAGATTCGCACAAAACACGGTGAAATACACCAGAAAAAACAATTTTCATGCCAAAGTCCAGGTGATGTGCTAAAACGAATATTTATCGAAATTAGTGTCCGAATCCGTTTAGCCTTTTAGAAACCATAGATAACCAGAGGTGGGGAAAGTACTTTCATTTGTTACTTAAGTTAAAGTACAAGTAATCTTTAAAAAATGTACTCAAGTAAAAGTACACGTTATCAACAGTACTTAAGTTGAAGTACAAAAGTAAGTGTTTTATAATGTACTTAAATACTGAAAAGTAAGTGATTTTTCAAAAATGAAATAAAATATACTAGGGGCATTCAATATATTTTGCCCCACCCTTTTTTTCTTAGCTAAATAATAGGCCATGGGGCTGAAATGTCTTTTGGGCCGTAAGTTTGAACTTTCTGCGCTTCACATAACCGGATTTTTCCAGTTTGAACCTCCCCTTCTTGTATAAAACCACTTTTAAACACCCTTGTATAAAACCGATGGTTAACGCAGTTTCGAAAATGGCGTCTGACAGTGATGTGCGTCGTAAACAGAGAGCTGTTATCGAGTTCTTGACCGCAGAGAAGGAAACAGTTGGAAATATTCACAAACGTCTACAAAACGTTTACGGAGATGCTGTTGTTGATCGAAGCACAGTTGGACGCTGGTCTAAACGTGCGAGATCAGTGGAGAGAGGAAGAGCCAGCCTCGCTGATGAGCCACGCAGCGGTCGCCCGGCATCGGCTGTCACATCTCACTGTGCAACGTGCTAACAGCATCATTCGATCAAATCGGCGCGTCACATACAAGGAGCTATTACTGGAGCTAGGAATTAGTGAAGGAAGTGTGAATACGATAATTCAGCAACTGGGATACTCAAAAGTGTGTTCACGGTTTGTTCTTCGCCAACTGACTGCAGATCACAAAGCCCAAAGAAAAGACATGAAATGGGTGATTCTGGTGGACATTATGAAGAAAGGACAAACAATCAACTCTGAGGCATATATTGCTATCCTACAGAGACTCCAGATATGTATAAAGCGAGTTCGATCGGAGAGAAAACTGGAAGACGTCCTTCTTTTGCACGATAACGCAAGACCACACAACAGTTTGCAAACAAGAGACCATCACAAAAATGCGCTTGACTCTGTTACCCCACCCTCCATACAGCCCCGATCTGGCACCTTCAGACTTCCATTTGTTTGGTCCAATGACGGATGCTATTCGTGGAAGAAAGTTTGAGTGACGATGAGGCTGTTGAGGAGGTTAAGAGGTGGCTCCAGCGGAATCCAGCGGACTTTTACCAGCAAGGATTAAAGGCCCTTGTATCGAGGTGGAGGAAAGCCGTAGAAAAGGATGGAGGCTATGTAAAAAAATAAAAACTTGTAAAAATGGTATGTAATTATTTGTGTACAACATTTCTGGAACTTAAAGGAAACTTGGAAAGGAAAAAAAAAAGGTAGAGCAAAATATATTAAGTGGCTCTCGTATAATAATATAAAATAAACATCATTATGGCAAACAGACTTCATTAGGATACAGTATTAAGATTATTATATTTAGAACTATAATTTATTATCTAATAATTTATTATAATAAGTATGCATTATGTACAAAATTTCTTGTTGAGTTTCAACAACAGCCGATTTTCAAAGTTTTCGCAATCTATCCTCGCTCTTTTTGGACTAAAAATTAGTCCAGCAACACTGAACAGTCGATCACAGGCTGCAGATGCAGGAAGTGGCGTATTTAGCCGTATGGATATGTCCAGAAGTGATGGAAATGACTTAAATTTAGAAAGTTCTACAAATCAACAGAAGCTAAGGCTAACAAAGACCCTAAGATCCACTCTAAGGTTAGCCTGAGAGAAAGAAGAGAGTAGGGGGTTAAAAGAAGAGAGTAGGGGGTTAGGGCGGGTCATACTATGCATTTTTTTTAAATCAATGGAGAGGGGTGTTCAAATGACATATTTTGGTGTATAGAACACAATTCTGAAGAAAATATTTAATTCTGATAACCCTAACTTACATCATTTTGCAGATGATTATTATTAAATTGTTGATTATTTTACTATTGTAGTTACCCCAGAATATGTCTTCTCACGTTTTCTATCATGGCTGCTCACGTTATCTCTCATAGAGCATTGTTCTAACTAATTCATATAAACACATATAATGTAATTCATATAATAATAATAATATTTAAATACTCAAATAAAAAGGTGTGCATTCCACTTAATTGTAATTATCATACAGTTTGGTATATGAAATATTTTGACGGTTTTCTGGCGCGCATAAGGCCATTTTCTGAGCCACCTTTCTCAGAGGCTAGAATGTAACGTTTCAGAACATTCTAAAACGTTTTGTGAAATATTTGAAGTGACTCATGATTTATGAAGCTATTTTACCACCTCGGCTTGCAGTGAGGGGATGGAAAGGCAGGCAGAGAAAAGGAGAAGGAGCAAGGAGGAAAGTGCTGCAGTAGCAGAGAAGGCAGCCAGGAAGGATGTTAAGAGATTTTTGGCAGATGGTGATGAGGATCTGGAATTGGAGAGAAGTGGTGATGAAGATGAGTTTGTTCCTGAAGTTGAGCTCTTCCCTCAAACTGACCCTGAGCCAGCAGCTTCGGCAAAGGTACAGAAAAACTATGATGAGATTCAAAACATTGCCCTTGCTAGTGTAAGGTATGGCATAGGGCTGAGGCCAACTGCAGCGATAGCAACAGCAGCTCTGATTGACGCAGGAATCATCACAGAAGACAATACAAGTAAAGTGATTGATAAGAGCAAGGTCAAGAGAGCACAGGAGAAGTTGATCAGAGAGCTGGGGGAACAGTTCGAGAAGAAGTGCAGGGAGGAGGGGGGGATCTCTTGCATCCTCTTTGATGGGCGGATTGACCTGACCAATGTGATGATGGAAGCTGAGGGCAGTGACCAATCTTTTCCCGCAAAGATCAAGGAAGAACACTATAGTGTTGTTAGTGAGCCTGGCAGCTACTATCTGTTCCACTTTACCCCAGAGAAAGCAACTAAAGAGGAGTCACATGCGGAGAAGATTGCTAAGGTCCTGTTTGCCTGGCTGAAAGAGAGGGGTTATGATAAGACCTTGTTGGCCATTGGAGGAGACTCAACAAATGTCAACACTGGTGTGAAAGCTGGAATAATGCGGAAGCTGGAGCTGCACCTGGGGAGAAAGCTGGTCTGGTTGGTGTGCAACCTGCACACTGTTGAACTTCCCCTGCGCCATCTCATTGTTGACCTTGATGGCCCTACTCTGTCAGACAAAAAATTATCCGGGCCAATAGGAAAGCTCCTTGATTCTGCTACAGACTTTGATATCAATCCAAACTTCACCCGAATCTCTGTTGGCCCTCCACTGATCAAGCTTCCTGACAAGGTCATTCAAGATCTCTCAACTGATCAATACTATGGCTATAAAATTGTCTGTGCAGTCAGGGATGGAGTACTTCCTGCAGGGCTGGCTCTGTTAGAGATAGGACCACAGCCGCTGGCTCACCACAGCGAACAGACTTCTCAGGCTCTGGGTGTCGAAGCACGGACTTAAAGGAAAGAACCTGAAGATTCTGCAATTCATTGTGGAATTCATCATTGGAGTGTATTACCCATGTTGGTTCAACGTGAAGGTCAAGCACTCCTGGATCGAAGGGCCTAGGCACATCCTCTTTCAGCTGGACTGCCTCAAGTCCCAGAGAAAGGAGGTGCTGGATATTGTGATGCCAACTGTGAGAAGATCTGCTTGGTATGCCCACAGTGAAGTCATCCTCCAAACACTACTCTGCTCTGAGGATCAGAAGGAGAGGATTGAAGGGGTGGAGAGAATCCTGGCCATCAGGGGAGAGGGGGACCCGGACACTCAGCTGGGGACTCCTCTGTTAGGAGCAGAAGGACACCTGACATCAATTGTGATGCTTCCAGCATCGGTGACTTGATCAGCTGGTCAGAAGGTGTGTCAGAGCCACCTCTCACCTGCTCTCTAAGCACCTCAGAGGTGAAAAACTTCATCAACACCCCCATGGAGGTGCGCAACTGGCCTTGCCACACACAAAGCATTGAGAGGGTTGTTAAAATGGTGACTGAGGCTTCTGCTAAGTACTTCTCACAGGAAAAGAGGGATCAGGGCTCAGGGCTCAGGAGACCAGCAGGAAACTGATGTCCAAGTCTGAGTCAAAGCAGGATTTGTGCAACCTGGCAAAGTTCAAGATGTCAGGAGAATGATCTTTGTAATTATATCCAGTGATATACATGCAGTTCACCTATTAATAAATATATGTAAAGTTGAATTGGCCTTGTCAATATAAATGATTTACCTTATATCTTTTAATATATTATAAAGGGGTTCAAAAGGGTAAAATTGGCAATTTAGAAATACAAAATGATGTAGGTTAGAGTTATCCTATCCAAAAAAGAAGCTCATATTTGAGTTCCCCATGTAAAAAAACATAATTTAGACACCCCTGATGGTAGGATTTCCTTCAGATTCATGTTGTCACCTGAGTACGACCCGCCCTAGTAGGGGGTTAAAAGAAGAGAGTAGGGGGTTAAAAGAAGAGAATAAGGGGTTAAGTAAGTAGCTAAACGTATCATTCGTGGGTTAACCTTCATTCAGAAAAAGATAAAGAAAGACTCGCCATCATCCGCCGGCCACTGCCGACAAGTCGGAAAAATAGTCGAAGAGAATAGGAAAGGGGTGAAAGGTGAAAAGAAGTAAAATAAGAACGCTTACAAACCATGCAAATAGTCTTAACTCAAACACTGTCATACCATGCAAACTACAGACATGCAAATAAAGAGGATAAGAAAAGAACAAAAAAAAAAAATATGAAGAGTAAGAAAAAGTGGGTTAGTTTACTCTACGGGCTACATCTAACTTCGTGTTAATTTACGCTACGAGCTACATCTAAGTTTGTGTTAGTTTTTTTTTTTTTAATATAATTTTATTGCTGGAATATCACACGCTGGCATGTCACAGGCTGGCATTAATCGTCAACAGACTCATCCTCGACCATTACCCCCAGAGCTCCTGTTGCTAATCGTTTTATTTTAAACGACGTTAATAATTATAAAATTCCTATCTAAACTGTTTTTAAACATATTAACGCTGGTAGAGTTCACGACGGACGCGGGAAGTTTATTCCATTTATCAATTACTTTAAAAGTAAAAACGTTTTCAGCGATATTAGTAATGAAACGTTTGCCACGTAATTTAAATCCGTTATTACGAGTATTGCTATTATCGAAAGTGAACAGTTTGTCAAAATTTACGTTATCGATTTTATTAACGATTTTGAAAACTTCAATAAACTACCCCCTTAATCTCCTAGTTTCGAGAGAATGAAAGTCTAACTCTTTAATCTTATCTTCGTAAGACTTGTTGCGTAGTGACGGAATTAGTTTCGTGGCTCGTCGCTGAACCCTTTCCAACCTATCAATATCCTCACGCAAATACGGGCACCAAAACTGAACGACATATTCTAAGCGAGGCCTGACTAGGGACTTGTAAAGGGGCAATATTATAATATTCGATTTAAATTCGAAATTACGTGCTGTGAAGCCTAACATCCTATTAGCTTTTGCGGAAAACTCCAGGCACTGGTTCTTAACTTTTAAATCCTTAGATACGCGTACGCCTAAATTACTTCCTCGTCAACGCTCGCTAACTGTCTATCGTCCACCGTGTACGTGTAATTATTATTACGAGAACCTATATGCAAAACTTTTCATTTGTCTACGTTAAATTGCATCTGCCATTTATCCGTCCACTCCATAATCCTATTTACATCGTCTTGGAGCCTATTTCTGTCGTCCACGTTAAGAACTTTACCGCCTATTTTAGTATCGTCCGTGAATTTTGACACGTTACTGGTCAAGCCTACATCTATGTCGTTAATGTAGATTACGAATAGCAATGGGTCTAGCACTGAACCCTGAGGGACACCGCTACCTACATCCAACCACCCCGATTCCCTACCATTAACAACGACCCTCTGTTTCCTGGCACGAAGCCATTCCTCTAACCAGTTAGCTACCTGACCGCGCACTATTTCGTTATAAAACTCTAACAAATTAGTTAAACAAGATTTATGTCGTCGAAACCCATGCTGACTACTATTACTCAAATCGCGACTTTAAGTGATCGACGATACGATCCCTAACTACGGATTCCAAAAGTTTACCGACAATTGACGTTAAGCTAATAGGCCTATAATTACTAGCTACTGCGCGGTCGACTTTTTTAAAAATGGGTGTAACGTTAGGTAATTTGAAGTCTTCAGGAATAATCCCCGTTTCCAGTGACTTATTAAAATTTTTTGTTAATGTGCAATAACGTTTTTCAAATGTCTAGGATAAAGCGCGTCAGGGCCTGGAACCTTGCTAACTTTTAGCTTATCGGTATAATGGGCAATCTCACCCTCGTAGACAGTTATTTCATTCAAAATAGTCTCGCTACTAAAGGGAACGATATCGTCCACGTCGGGGACATTATTTACGTCTTCTATGGTAAAAACTGTCGCAAAAAAGTTATTAAAAATACCCGCCATCGCCTAAGCGTCGGAAGCCAAAGCGCCGTTAGCGTCCAATAGAGGGCCTATGTTATCTTTTATCGGCTTACGATTATTGACGTAGTCAAAAAACGTTTTTGGATTATGTTTACTATCCGCAGCTATAAGTATCTCGAAATTACGCTTAGCATTCCTAACATCTTTTAACCTGACGTCTAAGCTTGATATATCTATTAAAGTTAGCTACCGTGCCATTGCGCTTATTAACTCTATACGCTCTGTTACGCTCGTTTATGAACTCGCCTATTTCCCTATTCAACCACTTGGGCCTACCATGATTTCTTACTGAGTTTGAGCCTACGAGGAATAAACTCCCTCTCGATATTCAAAAAACTTTCTTTAAACGCCTCCCAATGAAAATTTGCGTCATTACCCAAATAAATTATTCCACTCCACTACTCTCATCCTGTCCACAAAACTATCAAAATTAGCCCTACGAAAATCAGGGCTTCTATTACGTTACTATCTTACTGTTTTCTATCAATAGCTTAAACCTAATAATTTGGTGATCACTACATCCCAAACTCTCGCCTACTTCTAATCCTTCGACTATATTTTCGTCGTTCGTCATCACCACGTCTAAAATATTGTCACCGCGCGTTGGTTCGGTAACCATCTGTCGTAAAAAATTATCTTCCATGAACTCAATCAGTCTGAAACCCTCATCATTACCAGTAAAAAGTCTCGTAATTAACGTTAGGGCAGTTGGTCTCCGACAATTATACTCCCTATTAATAAAGTTACCAAGAATTGTGTAAAATCTAGTATCGGTATCGAGGGGTTGAACGGGAGGTCTATAAAAAACAACGAAATTAAAGCTAATATCACGCGCCCCAACTTCAACACATATCGCATTAATTCCTGCCGGAAAATCTATCTTAACCTCGATAGCCCTAAAGGAATTACGAATGTACAACAAAACGCCGCCATCAATCCTATGTAACCTATCATTAGCAAAAAGTTTAAAACCCGCTATATCAAGTTCCCCCAAGAAGTCCCGAGTCACGGTATTTAACCACGTTTCGGTTATGGCAACTATATCGTAGTTCCCGGAATAAATTATCGCCTTAAATTCGTTCAATTTATTTCTAATACTACGCGCATTACAAAAAGACGTTTAAATTATTTTTTACCACGGATCGGCGTTTCAAACTATTTTTCATGTCGGGCCAGCGTTTCCCGAACCCACAACGTTTAAAGAAGGCTTCGACCTATACAGCTTTCGAACGTTTTCATCGATCAACCTACCTAGCCTAGCATTCCCTATTTCATTGAAATGCACCCCCATCTTTTATGAAAAGGCTAGGATCACTAAATTTTGACCACAGCTTTACGAAGGGTACATTTTCCTGAGCACAAATCTCTTCTAGTTTAGTGTTCAAAAATATTGTTTTTGACGTAATCCTAAGACCCAAACCGTGCCTAGGGGTAATACTTAGAACTAAAGACCTATCTGACCTTGCTTTCAGGGACCTAATTAACCCCCTGTATCTCTCCAAAAGGTCAGGTACTCTCGTATCGGACCTATACGAGTCGTTGCCCCCTACCATCGTCACCAACATCGAGTGACGGGAGGCAACATCAGTCCTATCTACTTCATTTCTAATTCTGTCAACCCTGGCTCCTGGTAGACAGATCCTCCTCCTCTTGGTTGGATTCCGTTCAACGAACTCCTTATCTATGTGACGCACTAAGGAGTCCCTAATTAAAATAGTTCCCCCTCGTTCACATCCCTATCCAACTAGGCGAAAGGGTTCGAAACCTCGATAGGGGGGAATTCCTATCACCTAACGTACGTGGCCTAGCTCCACCCTTAACTACTCTAAATCCCTCCCCGTCTATTAATCTCGGACCAACCTTAACCCCTTCCTCAACTCTGTCTAACCTTCCCGATAAGCTACCTATACTAGAAACTAGGTTCCTGACCTCACCCTCCAAATTGCTAACGTCTTCAACGTTGGTATAGGTTCGGCCTTCGTCAACTGTAAGCCTACCCCTTCCCTCATCAAGCGTTGCAAGTCTTTCCGTCATCTCGCGTACACTGCGTTTAATATCAACTATCTCTTCCCTTAACTCACAAAAGAAACAAACCGATCTCTCAATAATCGCCATAGGACCGCCGTTGTAATCTTTAAAATCAGTATACCACCGATTAACCCCACACCTAGCACACGACGCTTTCTGCGACGGCATCGCGCAAGTTAAGGTAGTTAACGTTTATAACCGTCACAAGTTTGAGTTAAATTAAGCCGGCACGCTATGAAAACTTGTAAATCGCTAAAAACCACTAATATTCAGTTACTTAACTATAACAATGTGAATATAAACGCAAGTATATGAAATTCAGAACTTTCCAAAAGTAAATTTATCGGCAATATCCAAAAGTAGAAACAATATCAGACAGCCCAGGGAATGCGTCCGCTCAGTAAGGAGTCTGGCTAACGAGTTCTCCCAGATACAGCCAAGGATGGCGATCACTATTTTCCAAGTTTGAAAAAGAGCCACAGCCTCCGACATACTCGACATCCGATTATTTATAGGCTAAAGTTAACTACTCAAGTACATTGACTTCCAATTTCAAGTCTACAGTACGAACGGAGATGGAGAGGAGCGCGCATGCGTGAAACAAGTGACGTCATCAGCTACCGAAAAAGCCGATTGGCTATCTTAAAATACTGTACTGATTGACTCTTCTGATTGGTTAATGAAACCCAAATGTTTTGGCAAACAAAATCTTGAATAATCTGGTTTCATGTCTTCCCCCGTCTCAATACCTAACATTGAGAGGTAGCAGATTGAAAGCGGGTTTTTCCAGAATTTGTTTACCAATTTTGAATAAAATTGTCAAGCATACAGCAGCTGTTTTGTTACTTCATACTTTTCAGATTTTCGCAACATTGTACTTAAGTTAAAGTACAAAATTTTTCCCAAGATTGTACTTAAGTTAGAGTAAAAGTATTACAAAAAAAATTTACTTTCTTGAAAAAGCTACTTAAGTATATCTACTTCACTACTACCCACCTCTGTAGATAACTAAAATGAAACTGGTTTGATAGGCTCGTTCATTTGCAAGGTTAGTGAATTTTGTTTGAAAAAAATAATAAAACGAAAGAGTTTACGTTCCAGGCACTAAAATCGAACGACGGTTAATGGGTTATAAGGGGTCATTCAAAAACCACCTGGTCCTTTTTCAGGTCGTTTTCAAACCCGTCCCCCTTGTGGTCGTTTGTGACCAATGACTTAAACCTCCCTCCAAAACCACGTGGTCTTCTGATGTCACCCCCACCCCTTCTTAATCTTGTGTAAAATGTAAGGTGCCATATTAGATTTCTTATATTATTGAGAGGTAGTGAGGTAGATGAACGATTAAAAGGCATATCTTCTAAATAAACTGTATTAATTGTTTGTTTTTAATTTAAAATGTTTTTCTTTAATTGAAAATAATATCTTGACTAAAAAAAAAATGTAATTTTGAATGTTCAAAAAATTATTTATTGGAGCATACATATTGGGGTGCTCTTCCAATATGTGCTCTACCGCGAAACTGTGATCTACCATATTCCAACTAATATTCCATATTCCAGGCTAACTAACGAAAATATCACGACTTAACCTAACCAATCGTCAAGGGCGTATAGTTGACCTAACGATTGGTTAGGTTAAGTCATGATATTTTCGTTAGTTAGCCTTATAAGGCTAGTTTCACGGTAGAGCACGTATTGAATATGGTAGATCACAGTTTCGCGGTAGAGCACATATTGGAAGAGCACCCATATTGGATACATACTAACATATTGAATGCATACATATTAATTGGAGCATAATATGATAAACAATATTATAAACAGGATATTTTAATGTTTAGTATTGGCCACGTAGTTAAACATCAAGACCCCCCCTCCTCCCCTTTAAGGACCACGTGGTTTTTGAATGGCCCCTAAGACTTACTAAATGCGACTCAGCGGACAACAAAGTAAAATTTGCAATAGTGGCATGTACTGTATTTGTATTATATTGAGTCTCAAACGTACATATTTTATAAGGTACCTTCCATACTATATTTTGAATCTTTAACGATCATAAGTAAATATTTAAATAGTGAATTAAAATTCATTACTAAAAATTATATCTACATGTGAATATTTTAAAATAACTCTGAGTAAAATTATTTGCAATAGGGCCCTACGTCAGGTGGCGCATCGAGACTCACGTATTCCGTTTTCTATGAATCCATCCGCTAACTTATTTAATTTAAAAACTATGATAGGTTTCAAAATTGCACCCGTCTGAATCGATTCGGGAGGAGAACATTACCTATCAATGAAAGGCCCCCGCCATAATTTTACCATCTACTCTTTTCCCGTATATCATCCGTAAATATTTTTGCTTTAACAGCGACTTTGTTACTGTTAAAACAAGATTGAACAGTCTCGTTTGATATTACGGTATGATCCCGTTAAATCTAGTTATTTTTATTTATTTTCATTGGGTTCAGAATCCCAGCTGAGCCTTGAACGGCCAAGCTCTGAGGGGCTACTTTAACTTATAGCCTAAGTTAAGCTAAACTAAAACAAACTTACGGACTTGGAGGTCCTATTAGGTCCTACCTCAGGGTTGCTGACTCGATGTGGGCCTACTTTAGGCCTCAGTTGCATAAAATTAAGAAAAAACAAAAGGGGCACTATATATGTATGGTCTTCTTTCTAAACCTTGCAACAACAACACAACCTGCACCATTGCACGATGCAACAATCTTGTATCTAAACAACCAAACTGAAATGCAAGAGAGCTCTCTAAAGACCACGCCCTGTAAATGCCGCATTCAACAAACGAGTAGAAAGGACGCACCAGTTCCCCCACCCAAAAAAAAATTGTCATAAGCAGGGATGGGGAGTCGGAGTCGGGAGTCGGAGCTTTTTTGAAGAGTCGGGAGTCGATAAAAACGACCGACTCCCGACTCTTTGATTCAATTTCTATATGCCAACAATTTACCAGAATACTACTCTGCCCTAAATAAATATCTTCCTGAACTAATTCTAGATTCACATTTCCACATTTGATTTATTGTTCTGGTAAATCTTAGCAAATGAATTTCATATTTCTATTTTCTATTTCAGGATACTAGGTACCATATAAAAATTAGCAATATATTAATTATTAATTTAATTAGCCCCTATTAGTAATGAGTCGTGGGCCTAGTAGAAAATCAGCAGTCTTTCAATATTTTAAGCTAAATGAGGATGAAAGTATTTTTATTTGTCAAGTAGAAAAGGATGGTAAAGAGTGTAATGCAAAAATTAGTGCTTACACTGGGAAACATGCTAATGCTCCAACTCGAGCCTCAAACTTGAAACGCCATCTACGAAACAAACATCCCAATATTTATAAGGTTGAAGATCAGCATGATAAGGAAATCCAGAAACCTACTTCTAGTCAGGCCAGTACCTCTATTTCAAAAAGCAAACAAGTCTCTGTTACAAAATTTTTCCACAGTGAGAGAATTACAATATCAATGACAAAGAAAAATTTAAAAAAATACCTTATAGATTTAGTTGTAAAGAATGGGGTTGCACTTACATTATTTTCCTCCCCAGCTTTCCGTGGATTAAATGGAGAAATGGCGGCAAAACTAGGAGTGTCATTAGAGAGTCATGATATTCGAAACATGATTTTAAAGGAAGCAGAAAGCCAGAAAACTTTATTGAAAACAATGCTGCAAGGAAAATTCTTCTTTCTTAAGATGGATGCCTGCACGAGACAAAGAATTAATTATATGGCAATAAATGTTCAGTTCATTGATGATGAAGGAAAACTAGTTATACGTACTATGGCAGTGAAGGACACTGAAGCTCAACATTCAAGCGAATACCTGACCAAGCTAATTGAAACCATCTTGACAGAATATGAAATCACTAAAGAGCAAATATTATCAATTGTTACTGATAATGCTTCAAATATGACAAGTACAGTACAGAAACTTAATGATGGTGAAGTAAAAGGAGATCTTTTTGAAGACAGTAGTGAAGAAGATACGGATGAAACTGCTGACAAACTTGACAGTGTTGACACTGTAGACAATGATTTTGCTGGATTCTCAAATATCCCCCATATGCGATGTGCAGTCCACACATTGCAACTGGCAATTCGTGATGGGTTAAAAGAAAGGAATGCTGCTAATGTAGTAGGTAGGTTACGCAACATAGTAGTGGCTGCAAGAACGCCTAAACTTGATGCAATATTAAAACGTCGATCCGGAAAAGGTGCAGTTATAGATCAAGCTACACGTTGGGGGAGTACCTATGAAATGATTAAGCGCCTTCTTGAATTAAAGCCATACCTTATCGATATGGCAAACCCAGATGTAACAATGACTGATATCCAGTGGCAGCAGGCAAGTCAACTTGAGGCATTACTTAAGTACCCATATGTGGTTACAAAGAAGTTTCAAGCAGCTGAATTGACACCTGGCACATTTTACAAGGAATGGAAAAATATTAATTATAAACTATCTCAAATTGGCGGCATTGTTACAGATGGTATAAGAATGTCTATGCAGCGTAGAGAAGAAAATTTACTGAATAATGACGTACTATTGGCTGCAGTTTATGTAGATCCTATGCACAGGGTACTTTTAACTGAAGAACAGATTGCTAGAGGAAAGTCAGCTCTGTGTGATGTAGCTGTGCGAATGAAAATGTTAAATGAAACAGATGCCGCAAGTAATTCAGAATTTGAAAGCTGCTCTAGTCCTGCCATTATGCAAAGCTCCTGCTCAAACTCTGAAGAAGAAATGGATTTTGAAAAATATCTCGATAATGAAGAAAAATCAAAAAAAGTTAAGCGATGCCGTTTGAGTCAAGATGATAAACCTATAAAAATAACCCCATTGACCAAATTCAGAGAAGACTTTAATACAGCTTTAATAAAAATAGAGAAATTTGATCGTTCATTAAAACTTGATGTGATGAATGTCATACCAAAGTATCCTGAATTAGTGCAAGATGTAGCCAGAACTGTTACTGCATTGCCACCAACACAAGTCAGCGATGAAAGATTATTTTCAGCTCTTCGGTTAATTAAATCCCACCTACGGGCTAAGTTGAAGGAAGACATAATTGATGCTATACTTTTCTTAAGAACAAATTCTCCTTAGAGAGTTAAATTATTAAGTATGTTTTTTAGCCTTTTTTTAATATTTAGCTTCAATATTAGCATATCATAATATATAATGGAAACAAAATATTCTTTACCAACTTTTTTTTATTTAGCTACGGTACCGTATGCAACATTAAAATTTTAAAATTGTTAACCAAATGAGGTTATAAATATTTTATACGAGATCAATTTCTTTTTCTGTTAATTTTTATTTTTGTGTAATACAACATTAAAATTGTATTAATTAAATTACTAAACTGTATTATTATCGTACCTACTTTATTACATTTATTTATACTTATATATTTGAAAGAGTCGGGAGTCGGAGTCGGTTTTTAAAAATACCGACTCAGGAGTCGGGAGTCGGTTGTTTTTGGCCGACTCCCCATCCCTGGTCATAAGAGTGTCCAAACAATGATGCCACAAGAGCCCAAAAATGCTAGCTCTAAATTAAGTGAATTTTTCACTAACCTTACAAATAGATGGAAATATACACACCTTAACTTAATATACTGTATACAAGCAAAGCTTCCCGCAAGGGGGTTCTAAGCTCGTGCTCTTTGTGCTCGTTTGTACGTGCTTGTTCCTGGAGGTTTCACGTGCGCCCTCCCGGCCTTAGCACGCAAGGATGATGGGGCTCGACCCTGCAGTCCTTGTCATCCTTGGTCTTTTTCTCTTCGACTGTCCCCTCCACCCTTTCTTTTTCCTCTGTCTTTCCTCTCACTTTTTCTTTGTTTTTCCGCCGAGATATGCCCTTTTAAATAGAGGCGAATCGGTTCTTCCCGAACTTAAAAAAAAAAAAAAAAAAAGCTGCATCAATCAACTTACATCATATCGCCTTGGGACAACAATGGCTCTTCCTCTTCTAGATTTTCTAACATCTACAATGCCTGTTATATCGAAAAGGAAATTGACCTGTTAAAATAACAGTACAGTAATACCTTGAACATCGTCGTTTTGCGCTTTCGTCGTTGCTATGCTTGCGACTAAGATTTACATCATCATCGTCTTGGTTTTGCTATTTCGTCGTCTTACGCCTGGCAGTATCACCCTTCCCCTTTTCATGTTTAATAAAAGGTTTCAATTGAACAGTAGACAAATGTTTTGCTTAAAAATAATTTCAAATTTCATTTTTTCGTTCATATTATAAATTTTCGTGTTTAAATAAAATTTTGAATTGAACAGTTTCTTAGTGATGTTTTTCCTGTGATTGAGCTGTTAAAACGAGAGTATTTGTACTGTATTTGTAATGCAAAAATCCTGATTTTGACAAAAAAAATCGAAACGGAACCTCTTATTTCCCATAGGTTACATTCCTTGAACATCGTTGTTTTGAATATCGTCGCCTTTTCCAGGAACGGAACGCATTAGCGATGATGTTCGAGGTATTGCTGTACTTTGTCGTCGTTTCACCAGTAACAATAAAATTTAACGATAATTAAAATAGTAATAATGAAGTTGCGTATTGATGTTTTTAACGAATAAAACGTTCAGTAGTAAAAATTACAGGCTTTGCCCTGTTGATTTGACACGATATGAACAAATTTTAAAAAATAGTCCTTGTTAAAAACTCAAAACCACTGATCTACAGGGTATCCATAAAGTCACGCATCATAGGAACATTAAGCAATGTCTATTTATTTGTCTCCATCAGGCCAAATATGTTGAGGAACATTCAAAGAAACCTGCTTTTTCGTTTACAAACATGTTTTGAGATTGTTGGAAATCATTTCGAACAAATAAACAAAATAAATGTATTTTCCTATGATGCGTGACTTTATGGACACCCTGTACATTATGAAGGCCAGTGTTAAATAAACGAAAATTGTCTATTGCAGAATTAATGGTAAAATCTTGGGACCCCCAAACCGCCACCAAAATACCATTAAAACCACAAAAAAAATTCTTAATAGTAATTAGTCGAGAGGGACAGAAACTGACAAGGCGAACGAAAAACAGCGGTCAGGTCAACTAATGTGGCCCAATACGCTAACTCCTGTATTATTATTACCATCATCGGGATTCGAACTCTCGACCTCAGTGTCTTCATTTCGCTTATAGGGAAAGTGTTACTGACTGAGCTATATAGAGACGCTGGCGTACATCAGTGTTGGAAGCAATACACTTTCGTGTAAACTTAATTGATTCTACATTAAAGCACTTTCTACCAAAGCTTTAATCTCGCTCATGAATTGCTTGTCTAGCTTCATTTTCAACCTGTCATCGTTCGTAGTTCAGTGGGTGACACTTTCCCTATAAGCGAAGTGAAGACACTGAGGTCTGGTCTTAGTATAGATTCCGGGTGGTGCTAGTAATAATAATAAATGGGCCACGTTAGTTGGCCTGAGCGCTGTGCCATTTTCTGGCTCTCCTTTATTATTTTTAGCTTCCAGTATCGGTCAAATACTTCGATTCTTTTAAAACTTAAATTTCTCAATTCATTAGAATATTACATGCAGACTATCGTCCCCTCTCAACTACTATCAACCAGTTTAAATAAATCCCTGAGACGAACTAGTTATGAACGACGGATTCGTTCTTGTTCCCCTTCCTACTCCCCAAAATTAGTTTTATATACAGGGTGTTTCACAACTGGTCTGCCATACTTTGGGGGGTGATATCGAGTAAAGTTAATACAACATAGTTGCTATTTCCAACCATTGCGGAGCTACGGACGTTTTAAGATGTGCAAACAACAAATCCCTATTTGTGTGTAATTCGACAGATGGCAGCACTGGTGATAGTTTCGGTTAACGAAGTTATCACTACTAATCCTCAGTATTTTCTTTCAGTTGGTTCTGATCTGTGGTACGAGACACTGTGTTGCGCTAAGGTGAACAATCAAAATTAACAGTTCACACCCGCTGAATACGCTGATACCGTTTTCCGAACGGCCGAATACCGAACGGGCAAGTGTTTAGTGACACACACCAGAGATCAAGGGAAACAGGGACAATTCTCCCACGTAACCAAGAACATGTAGGACGACGGCCCGTTGCTGTGGAGGAACGCATACTGGACCGAGTACAACGTAACCCTACTACCAGTGTTCGAAGGATTTCTAGACGAATTGGTGAATCCGTATCGCGTGTATGGCGAACCATGCATGATGAGCGTTTGATCCCTATCACTTGCAACGTGTGCAAGCTCTTCAACCGGATGATTACGATAAATGTGTTCAATTTTGCCAGTGGATGGTTATGCAGTTAGAAAATCTAGAAGAGGAAGAGCCATTGTCGTCCCAAGGCGATATGATGACTAAGCTGATTGATGCAGCATTGCTTATATACAGGGTGTCCCATAAGTCCGGCATCATAGGAGAAATTCATATTTTTCTATTTCTACAAACCATAATTCATATTTTTCTTATGCTCGGGATGCCAATTTCCCGTCCACCATTCTGTTCAGTGACGAGGCTTTTTTTATGGAAATGGTGAGGTAAATCGACAGAACACCCGCTACTGGTCTCAAAAAACCCTCACTGGTATACCTCTTCAGAGGAACAAGGTGCATCTCGGGTGATGGTATGGTGTGGCATTTGGAAGGATCGCATCATAGGCCCCCTCTTTTTCGATGAACATGTCACTGGAGGCACCTACCTACGTATGCTCAAGGAAGAAGCATTTCCCAGTGTCTTGAACGAAGAAGGAAATTTCCCAACATGGTTCCAGCAAGAAGGCGCTCCTGCACATTACAGCACCCAAGTAAGGGAATACATGTACCAACAATTCCCTGGTCATTGGATAGGACGTCGAGGGCCTGTGGAATGGCCAGCTAGAAGCCCGGATCTTACGCCACTAGATTTTTATCTCTGGGGCCACTTGAAAGCGCTGGTATACGCAGAGAAAACTAGGAGTGTTGAACATTTGCGGCAGCGCATTATTGGGGCATATAACACCATTACTCCTGACATCATTCACCGTGTGCTTGCTGCCTGGGTATCACGTCTGAATTTGTATATTGAAAACAATGGTGGACATATAGCACGTTCTGTAAATAAAAGCTTTTGTTTTGCCTTTTTTAATTATTTTTCCTATGATGCCGGACTTATGAGACACCCTGTATATTAAGTTAAGGTGTGTATATATATATCCATCTCATAATTGTAAGGTTAGTGAAAAATTCACTTAATTTAGAGCTAGCATTTTTGGGCTCTTGTGGCATCATTGTTTGGACACTTGTGGCATCATTTTTTGGGGGTGCTGCGCGTCCTTCCTACTCGTTTGTTGAATGCGGCACTTACAGGGCGTAGTCTTATAGAGAGCTCTCTTGCAATTCAGTTTGGTTGTTTAGATACAAGATTGTTGCATCGTGCAATGGTGCAGGTTGTGTTGTTGTTGCAAGGTTTAGAAGGAACACCATAAATAGTGCCCCTTTTGTTTTTTATCTTAATTTTATGCAACTGAGGCCTAAGGTAGGCCCACATCGAGTCAGCAACCCTGAGGTAGGACCTAATAGGACCTCCAAGTCCGTAAGTTTTTAGTCTAGCTTAACTTGGGCTGTAGGTTAAACTGGCCCTTCAGAGCTTGGCCGTTCACGGCTCAGCTGGGATTCTGAACCCAATAAAATAAAAAAAAATAACATGGTCCTTCGAACCGGATCCTAGCCCACGACTGAGTCAGTAACTATTTTCCGGCAAAGTTCTGGTTGCGCAAATTGTAGCCCAAGTTGGGCCTAGACGGGTTGAGCATAATTGAGTTAAGGTCCCAGGGTAGAAAGTTTGGTCGTCCAATTGCGAAACTTGGCCACTCGTATGTCGTTGTTTTGGGCCTACATTTTACCGGTTTGGTTAATTTTGGTTTATTATTCGGAGGCGAAGGTTGCAGACTTCAGTGCGCCAGTTACTTGGGTGGAAAATTTGGTATTCCATACTGGTGGTTGGTCAGTACCCCCAACCAAGCAATTCAGTTTATTTGAAAAACGCCAAATTTGAGTTTGATTAGTTTGGTTAAGTATTTTTGCCAATTCAGCTTATTTGGCATTGAGCCCAATTGTTGTTTGCATTGAAGATGAGTGCAACTGAATTGAACAAGTTTAAAAAAAAGGAGAAGCGCCTACAAAGGTCATTGCCACTATAGATTCTGCCATAGAGCAAGAGGATTTAAGCTTAGTGACTACGCAGCTTTCCATATTAGAAACTTAAAAGGTTGCTCTAAGCGAAGTAAATGTTAAAATTGAGGCTCTTATGGAAGAGGATGAAATAGAAAATAACATAATTTACTTTGAAGAGATTATTGATGATATAATTAAAGTATGCCACAGAGCAAAAGAGTTTAGCAGCTCAGTACAGTTAGAGACCAGGTCTAATAATGAAACACAACCCTCAACAAATGGTGCAGTGATGTAGGTCTCGAGACCGATCTCGAGACCCAATTTGCAGATCTCGGTCTCTGCTATTTAGGTCTCGATCTCGGTCTCGACAGACGCGGTCTCGGTTTTTCTCCCCGAGACCTTTCGAGACCTCTCGAGACCGTAATGAAAAATACATGTTATTGGCATACTCATGATGGTGGCTTGGTTGAACAGACAATTCAGAATGTTTATGAAAGTTTGTAAAAGTAAGGGACTCTAGGTATTCACTAATCAGTCACCCTGTTTTGAGTTGCCACGTTTGTCTTGCGGGGGAGTGTGGGGCCTGAATTTTTTTAGGTTAGCGCTCCAAAAACGTTTGCCCCCCCCCCCCGTCAGATTAATTTTATTGAATTGAAAATGGAAACACTAAATAGAGAATTATATATATATAATATATATATATATATATATATATATATATATATAAGGCCAATTAGTGTTGCCAAACGGCGTGTCAACCTCTGTGGCGTGATAAAAACGACTATCCTCCCATCCAATATGTATTTGAAAAAATAAAATGCTTCACACAAAAATAATGCAAGAAATACAGCATAAAGAAAACAGTACCGATAAATTCAATAAAGCATAGAATAACTCGACAACCCTTCACGTCACTTATATTTACAACGTGCCGATTCGTAGAACAAATCTCAATTGCCAATTGTAAATGTTAAAAAATGACGTCATCAATGATGTCACGGCGGAACTTTTATCACGCCACACCTTCCCTTAAGCTGAATTTATTTTGTAAATTTTGTTTCCTAATCAGTTTTTGGCACGTGCTGTTAGTGACAGTGTGTAGTTTAGTTTTGTATTCCATTTTATGAATCTCATATTTTAGACAACTGCTCTCCAATAAAGTTTTGGCACCAGAAAAGGGATAAATTCCCATCAGTGGCCAATATTGCATGACTGTTTTAACAGTGCCTGCCTCTAGTGCTCCAATTGAGCGTGTATTTAGCCATGGAGGCATAATAATGAGGCCCCACAGAAGTCGAACTTCAGCAGATCTTCTGAGCATGCTGATGTTCCTTAAGTGTAATGAGTACTTATCATGCTTTAAATAAATGCACAAGTCAAACTGGGTAGTGGGTACGTTCATTAAACCTTCTGTAACAGATATAAAAGAAGTAAATAAATAAAAAGTACGTATATATATATATATTCATTTGTTAATTTATAGGCTACACTTTTTGCATTCAACATACTACATCTGAGAAAGTAGTTATTAGTTTATTAATATACTTAACATAGTCTAATTTCCATAGTAGTGTAAAACAAATTGAAAGGGCATGAGCTTGGTCTCGATCTCGATCTCGAATTTTAAGGGTCTCGATCTCGGAAGGTAGATCTCGATCTCGAACCTTTGATCTTGGTCTCACAGGATCAGGTCTCGGTCTCGGTCTCAGTCTCGGACTTGGTGGTCTCGACTACATCACTGAAATGGTGTTTGTGAAGTTAAGGTTAACAGATCTGCAGTTCAGTTACCGAGGCTTGTACTCAAAACATTTTCTGGGAGTATTAAGGAATGGCAAGGATGGGCAGACAGTTTTCAATCAGCAGTTCATTCTAGTCAAGTGTTAAGTGCGGTGGAGAAGTTTAATTATTTGCAGTCCCTCTTGGAAGGGGAGGAAGCAAAGACAATAGCAGGATTAACATTAACAGAGGCTAATTATAATGTGGCTTGGGATATATTAAAGAAACGGTTTGGTAAGCCAGAGATCTTAATTAAAAGCCACCTCCGCGAACTTTTAGCTATACCTCCTGTTAATAATCCCAATAGTGTCGAGGAGTTACGGCAGTTATATGATGAATTTGAAGTTAGAACTAGGTCCCTGGAGAACTTGGGTGTAGGAATGGAAAGGTATGGTATAATGTTGGTCACTATACTGGAGTCTAAATTGCCTAGCTCAATTTTGCTTGAATTAAGTAGGGGACACTCTACAGAACATGTGTGCATCCCGCTTCAGCAGATGTTAAGTCTTTTAAGCACAGAATTACCAAGACGAGAGGGAATTGAGTTTGCACAGTGGGATGTTAAACAAGGGGACAAAGGCAGGCACAGCACCAAAGTTTCTACAAAAAGGAATAGCCCAGGTACAGTGTCAGCTCTACATGCATCAAGGAATGCATATTTTGCGAAGGCAACCACAAGTCATATAAATGTGAGGTGGCTAAGGCTTTACCTGTTGAGGAGAGAAAGAACAGGGTAACTAAGTCCACAGCATTTTAAATGTTTTTTGAAAGGTCACAGAGCAAGGTTTTGTAAGTTTAAAATTTTGTGCAAAAAATGCCATGGCCGGCATCAGCCATTATTGTGTGAAAACACTCCTAGTAGGCCTACCCCAGAAGTAGAGACATCATGGCACATGCAGTGTTATGAAAGGTATGTAAAAGTAAAGGGGGATTATTGCAAACAGCTGCAGCATTATTAATTGGGAATGATGGAGAAGTTACTGTAAGAATGTTGTTTGATGGTGGTAGCCAGTGTAATTTTATTAAGACCAGAATTTCCAGAAAATTGAAGTTTAAAGAACTTAAGAGGGAAAATTTAAGAATTTCTGGGTTTGGGGGTTCCGTTCAAAACCGAACCAAAGTTAAGAAGGTAGAAGTTCTGGTTAAGGGGTTGTTACCACAAGGTCCCACTATCAAGGTCCAAGCTGTAGAGATTGAGGAACTTTGTGCTCCAGTCATTACTTGTTTAGATATGGCATGTGTCCAAGAATTGCAAGTTAAAGGAATTAATTTGGGCAATAATAAGTTTGAAGGAACAGAAGATATTAGTCTTTCGATTGGAGCTGACTATTACTGGGACTTCCTCACTGGTAATATTGTCCGCACATCTCGAGGTACGGTAGCTATTGAAAGTAAGCTAGGTTGGATGCTACATGGTAGCGATTGCAATGAAATGGAGGTTAAAGCTCTTTTTGTTAAGATTGAGGAGAACAGCCATGGTTTGGAAAGACATTTGAAAGCCTTTTGGGAACTTGAATCCATTGGCATAAAGGACAACAGGACAAGCAGGCAAGTACAGTGAACAGTGATGTTTTAGAGCAATTTGAAAAAGGGATTGGGTTTAGAGATGGTTGCTATAAAGTTGGCCTCCCTTGGAAGGATTCTTGTAAACCCAGTTCAAACCTTCAGCTAGCTAATAGGCTAAGAAAAAATGAGTTGTTGTTAATTGAATACAATGAGGCCATCCTAAACTATGTAAAGGAGGGCTATGCTGAAAGGGTGCAAGGTGAGCTGGTGAGCCAGGAGGCACATTATCTGCCACAACATGCAGTGGTACGGCGAGACAAAACTACCACCAAACTGAGGGTAGTTTTTGATGGCTCAGCCAAGGACAAAGGTGGTGTGTCCTTGAATGACTGTTTGGATGCTGGGCCAAATTTAAATGCAGATTTATTTTCCTTGTTACTGAGATTCAGGTTTGGTAGAGTAGCATTGACTGCAGATGTGAAGCAAGCCTTTTTGCGGATAAAGTTAAAACCAGAGGACAGAGATGCAGTAAGGTATCTGTGGGTGGATACGAAAGACTTGTTGGAAAATGAACCTGAGGTTCAAGCATATAGAATGAAGTCAGTGTTGTTTGGTCCCAGCTCTAGTCCATTTCTGTTGGCAGCTACTATGCAGCACCATTTTAAGAAATATTCTGAAGTCTATCCTAACACTATTGAACACATAAGGAAAAATTTTTATGTTGATTTGCTGTGTTCCGTGGATAATACAGAAATGGCTAAACAGATATTCAGGGAGGCTGGCATGGAGCTTAGAAAATAGCAGACCAATCATTCTCAGTTACAACAGTTTATGAGTCAGTCCTGTGTAGTACCTGATGCAGCAGAAAGTATTGAGGATTCTGGTATTAAGGAGTTGTGGGCAATAGACACAAAGGTGCTAGGCATTGTTTGGCAGCAAGGAGAGGATTTGTTTACCTTCAATGGGAAATCTTTAGTAGAGCTTGCTGAGAATGAGACAAGGTGGACAAAACGTACAGCTCTTAGTTTGGCTTCAAAGGTCTTTGATCCTCTTGGATTCCTGGCTCCATTTGTGATAAAGTAAAAAATTTGGCTTCAGAGTCTCTGGGAAATTGGACTTGGTTGGGACCAAGAGTTACCTGATCATATGGTGGTAAGGTGGAAATATTGGTTCAAAGAATTGGCACATCTTGGAGACATTGAAATCCCAAGATGGTACTTTGGAGAGTTGAACACTAGTCCAGACAATTTGGAGATGCACATCTTTTGTGATGCAAGTGAGGAGGCCGATGCAACTTGTATTTATATAAGAGGCACATTCAAAGAGGAAGTAAGTTGCAGGTTGGTTGCTGCAAAGAGCAGAGTAGCACCTTTGAAAAGGCTTTCTATTCCAAGGTTGGAATTGATGAGTGCAGTTATTGCTAGTCGGCTTGCAGTTACAGTGCAAAAGTCTTTGGCCCCTTATGAAATTCCAAGCTGTTATTGGACAGACTCCACTATAATTTGGCACTGGTTAAGAAGCCAGGCAAGGAATTCATTTGTTGCCAATAGGGTGGAGGAAATTCAAGCACACACAGATCCCAAGCAATGGAAGCATTGTCCAGGCACCCAAAACCCAGCTGATTTACCAACACGAGGAATTTCAGTGAAAGATCTTGCACAGTCAAGTTTGTGGTGGATTGGGCCAGAGTGGCTAAAACATGGAAGTGAAAACTGGCCTTCTAATCAGCCTATTGTAGGAGAATGCAAGGCTCAAGAAGAATGGGTGAGTGAGATGAGAAAATGCACTGTGAACAGTTGTGAAGTTATGCAGCAGGACCCCATATTGAGGCTTGAGGACATTAGCAGTCTGAAAAGGTTGTTAAGAGTGACAGCATGGGTATATAGATTTACAAACAACATTAAGGGAGAAACAAGAAAGGAAGGAATTCTGAACAGTAAGGAGATTCAGCAAGCCAGGAATACTGGGTGGTATATGTGCAGAAGGAAAAATTTTGTGAAGAGAGGGAATTGCTCACCAGCAGTCCATTACAGGTTCTGCCAACACATTCTGCTCTCAAGGGTTTGGATGTGTTTTCGGATCAGGACTTATTGAGAGTAGGAGGTAGACTACAGTTTTCTGGGCTTCCAGAGGAGAAAAGACATCCAATTTTGCTACCTTCTGGGGTACACTTTGTGGAACTTTTGATCCTGGATACGCATCATACGTTGTTACATGCTGGAGTTAGAGAAGTGATAATACAGATCAGACAACAGTTTCGGATTCCCAAAATTAGACAAGTAGTAAAAAAAGTCTTGCAGACTTGCATAAATGTGTGGTTTGCAAGCGTTGGAGTGCAAAGCCTTATTATGAAAAGGTGGCTCCACTTCCAAGAGAACGGTGTCTCTATACTGCCCCATTTGATGTAGTGGGAGTAGACTTCGCAGGTCCAGTCTATGTGTATGAGCAAGGGGAGTCTAACGAAGGTTATATATATCTTTTCACATGTGCTACCACCAGAACAATCCATTTGGAGTTGGTAAACAACTTAAGTAGTGATGTATTTCTTTTGGCCTTTAAAAGGTTTGTGAACAGAAGGGGTTTCCCAAATAAAATCATATCGGATCATGCAAAAATCTTCAAAAAGGCTGCAAAGGAACTCCAAGAAGTTTGGTCCTTGCTAAAAGAGGAGGGATTCCAATCCTACTTTTCACACCATGGGGTACAGTGGGAGTTTATTGTTGAGAGAGCACCATGGTGGGGAGGATTTTGGGAAAGGCTAGTGAGAAGTGTAAAGTGTCCATTAAAGAAACTTTTAGCTAATGCTCATTTGAGCAAAGAAGAATTCTGCACTGTTTTGTGTGAAGTAGAAGCAATGGTGAACAGTAGGCCTATCACCTTTGTTTATAACAGTATGCAGGATGCAGAGCCATTGACACTATCATTTTCTTTGTGGTAAACGATTAACATCAAGTCCCAGTTTGCTAGAAGACTTGCAGCCTATCCAGAGTACTCAAAGAGAGTTAACCAGAAGGTTCAAGTACCTTGAAGAGCTACAAGATCAGTTATGGAAGAGGTGGCAGATAGAATACTTGCCAGAACTCAATTATTACCCATCAGGCAATGTAAAGGGCTCCAATGCAAATTGTATCAAGGTGGGAGAAGTGGTAATGATTGGCATAATTGAAGAGTTGTTTGTTGGCAAAGACAATTTAGTTCGGTCTGCACTGAAGAAGACTTCAGGAGGAATATTAAAGAGACCTATACAAAAACTCTATGCTTTAGAAATCAGCAAAAATATGGATAGTCAAGATGAAACATTTGAGTTACAGCCTCATGGAGAAGGCTTGGCTAAACTTGCAGAAGGTAATGACAACAATGCCTCTTTGGTATGGGGTGTTAGAAAATCTAGAAGAGGAAGAGCCATTGTCGTCCCAAGGCGATATGATGACTAAGCTGATTGATGCAGCATTGCTTGTATATATTAAGTTAAGGTGTATATATATCCATCTCATAATTGTAAGGTTAGTGAAAAATTCACTTAATTTAGAGCTAGCATTTTTGGGCTCTTGTGGCATCATTTTTTTGGGGTGCTGCGCGTCCTTCCTACTCGTTTGTTGAATGCGGCACTTACAGGGTGTGGTCTTATAGAGAGCTCTCTTGCAAATCAGTTTGGTTGTTTATACAAGATTGTTGCATCGTACAATGGTGCAGGTTGTGTTGTTGTTGCAAGGTTTAGAAGGAAGACCATAAATAGTGCCCTTTTTGTTTATCTTAATTTTATGCAACTGAGGCCTAAGGTAGGCCCACATCGAGTCAGCAACCCTGAGGTAGGACCTAATAGGACCTCCAAGTCCGTAAGTTTTTAATCTAGCTTAACTTGGGCTGTAGGTTAAACTGGCCCTTCAGAGCTTGGCCGTTCACGGCTCAGCTGGGATTCTGAACGGGGCCTTATGAAAGCGATGGTCTACAAGACCAAAGTACAAACGAAAGAGGAACTCTTTTCGTCGGATTATGGATGCCGCTGCTTACATGAGAGAACACCCTGAAATGATTCAATGGGCAATGGACTCTTGTTTGGAACGAGCAAGGTTGTGCATTGAAAACCGAGGCGGACATTTTGAACATTTATAAGGTGTATCTCATAAAATGTAGCAATAAATACATCGGATCAATACTCTCGCTTATTTTTTTCCGTGCACCTTAAAACGTCCGTAGCTCCGCAACGGTTGGAAATAGCACCGATGTTGTATTAACTTTTTTACTCGATATCACCCCCGAAAGTATGGCAGACCAGTTGTGAAACACCCTGCATACTACTACGTGGGTGATTGAATATTCACAGTAGTAAACCCGCCATGGGCAACCTTGTGGTAAAGCGATGGACTGTTAATTGAGGGGTCCTGGATTCGATTCGGAGTTGGAACTTCATATTTCGGCGATTAAGATACATTCTGGGCTTCCTTTGATAGAATAGATGGTTCGGTTCGCACGTACAATTTTAGGTTCCTGTACGCCACATGACATTAGCTGTTAGGAGGGAGGTTGAACAAAGCCCAACAATCACTGTAAAGGTTCGATAAAAGCCAAGAAAAATACAGGAGCTTTTTATTGTTACAAAACATATCAACAATGCAATTTTAAGTTGTATATACAAGTAAAAAATATATAAATTGAAAGCTCGCCCATCAAGCTTCACGGTTATATATATATATATTATATATATATATATATATATATATATTATATATTATATATATATATATTGTAATAAATCCTGTACAATACATTGTTTACAAGACTTAAATAATTGAACTTTAAGAATAATACCCAATTACTACCATTTAATAAAGAAACTTACAAGAACAATTTAATTATAATACAAAAATAAAGAAATAACTCGCTGAAACAATTCACACTTTAAATTATTAATTTCTATACACATAATTACTTTTAATTATAAATTACAATTATTTTTTAATATAAATCTATTATATTATTTTAAGAAATATATACGTATTATTACAACAGGTTAGTTATTACTCTTCAACGTAACAACAACGTTACCTATCTTTGAAATCCTCGAAACGTTATCAGTTATGGCTTTATCCTAATTGAATAAGTTTTTAAATGAAATAAATTGGAGTTATTGCACTTATAGGGAGTCCCAAAAGCCCCATTCTGTATTTTGTTAATTTCTTACAAGAAATAGACGAACTTTTGGGACATTTTGTATATACACCTCAAAGGCTAGAGTTGAATAGAGCATGATCAAACAGCGTAAATATTGTTCTCACCATTTCTTTTAAGGGTTCTGGATGGCGTGATCGGTCGGAGAGCCAACTCTAAAACCACGCAACGCGGGTTCGAGTCCTATTGGCTACGTTTCCCACTTTATTCTCTTTTTACTTTCCTCCTCTACCCAAGTTAATAATCAATTTGATCTTAGTGATCGCGAGTTTTATTACCATACACTGAAGGTTAGTCAATATAATCACTCGAAATGGAATTCCATTAAAAATACCATCGTTATACTGGTTTTAATTTGAGAAAAACTTGTATATATTAATGTCTACGCAAGAATAAAATCCTATAAATTACCCACATCAATCACGAATCGGAGAAATGTAGAAGTATTTTCGAGTTTATAACGTATACTACACTTCGGGCCTTGAATGCAGGACTGTAATAAACTCTAAAGTAATGAGAGCAAGCAATTTTTTCCAGGCAGCGCATAATTAACATAATTCGCGTGTGAATTGCAAAATGGATTTATCATGACAAGTTCGTATACATTAAACAAATAAAATTTAAAACAAAAAATTTAAGGTTATACACAGTGTTCAAGAAATCATTAAGTATTTTGCAGAAATAATGATACTGTGAATAGAGAGAGGGACTTCTCGGACACCCTGTATGCATAGTTTATAATTCAATAATCTGACAAGGCCTAGAAGCTCCATCACGCATAGCGTATGAAGCACTGCCTGTGGAAATTTTGCCATGTGTTGGGGGGGGGGGGGGGGACTGGTCCACCAGGACCCCTGTGTGAGTGGATGTATACGCTTTAGTTTCTACCTTTTCTCCTCTTCATTACTTTACTGAATAAAATGCTATTTGATTTCATTATATGCAGAAACATTTGAGCAATTTACAGGGTGATCCAAAAAAAAAGGTGTTCCCAAAAATATATTGCATATTAATTTTAGAAACACTTTGGATCATCCTGCATTTTACAAATCACTGAAAAAGATCTTTCTAAATGATTATCCAGATAAAACTAATGAAAATTTACTGGACTGTCGTTTGATTGGCTTCCGTTGTTTAATTCGTGTTGGTGCAACTGAATGCGCGACAATTCCGTTGTTTTACTGCGTTAACAACATTTCTGACCGCATTACGAAGAACGTTGTCCTTCCTTTCATTTGGACTACTACTAATGCTGAAAAAAATTCCAATATTTGTAACATAAAATAGCGTTAGCAAAGGCAGATGATCAATAAAGTGGCAATAACACTGGCTACCAAAGTAGAGATATACTTATGGGCAATAACTACCTACATCGCTAAATATGCATTATAATTTTATTGGTACAAAAAAAAAAAAAACCTTTTCCCTATTTTGCTGACTGAGTATTGCGCAAGTCTATTATGCCCTTCATTCCTTCCTATTTACCTCTTAAAGTTTGATGCACATCCACTTCTCTCGACTACAAAGGGTGACAAGGAGCTACGGTCACGCAGTCTGGCACTACTCCTCTATGATTTCTCAGTTTGTCGATCATTGCCAGGAAAATACACGCAACAAGAGACAACTAAGTTCATAATCTTCATTTCTGTTAAAATAAATAGAAATAATTACATAATCTATGCATCCTTTCGAAAGCACTGTTCATATAATTAACTGTAAATAATTAAAAAAGTGGAATACCCGTAGTCTGCATATTTTTCAAAAGATGGTTTCTTTTCGACACGGTACGAGTTACACATACACACTTTTGGACACTGTACAAGTTCTTCAGAAGCAGACAGACTTTATACAAATGCATTCAAGATTTTCTCGTGAACTTTATGGTAGGAGACATTTTCGAATTAAAAGGAGGCGTCATAAATAAACGTGGTCAATAAAAATTATTAAAAAAAAAATCTGAGATTTCATATTAATTAAAAAAATCTCTCATACAGTACCAGACTTTCCACACATTATCATCTCTTTTCCGTCCAACTCTAATGCAAGGGTTAATCACCCTTGGCCCCTCCTTCCTACAGAAAATTACGTATCAAGGTTATTGAAATGTTACGTACCTCTCCTTGTACCCTTGTACAGAAAGTTGTAATATGTTTTTTTATTAGTCCTTAGTTCAGTGAACACATTTTTAAGTGTTATCCTCAGTTTTTGATGTGCGGTTGCCGTGGAAACGCCAGTATAAACAAACGCCTAGAAAATACCTGAAACTTTATCGATGATAATTTGTTTTAGTTTCGAACTGAAATACTGTTAACTAATCAACCTATACTGTTTATTATCAGTGTTTACTATCTAGATACACAATTGAATTATCACATTATTGTAAAACGTAATACAATCATGTATTGTTATAGGTTAGGCCCAGTTTTAAATTTACTTCCTCCTTTATATCATCACAATATTAGAATAAAACAAATGTGTGCTGTGACAAATATTGTGCAAATGTGTGGTACCGTTGAAAACCACAGTTTAATTATTATTATTTCAGACGATCATCTATATCAAGTATGGCAGAACCTGACTCAAGTCCATTAAAATTTGTACAGGCGAAGAAACAGAGGTTGTCAACAAATTGGGAGAAATGCGTTATATGTCAGTAGAGTCGCAAAGAAAAACTGGTTGTACCCGTGGGTATTGAAACATTGTCAACATCATTGTTACGGCAGGATGACCTTTTACAAAGACTTGAATCTGAGTTTGATGACCTTGCAAAATTACAGTATGTCTGTTACATATCATCGTAGCTGTTATCAATCATTTACAAGTAAGAAAAACTTTTCTCATGTTAGTACAAAATGAGCACGCATGATTCTGCATCACATGGTACTGAAGAACAACGTGTTCGCACACGAGTCAAACATCCAAGCTTACAGATTTTTCAATGTGTTTAATATGCAACGCGCAAAAGAGGGACAGCATACATAAGGTACAAAGAACTACGTGTCAGAGTAATCTCTATCTAGCAGTACAAGCTCGGAAGGACATTTCTATGCTTACCAAATTGAAGGAGAAGACCTCATTGCAGCTGATGCTGTTTACCACAAATCCTGTAGGGCAAGCTATATAAGCAAGCATAATATCAGTGCTTCAAAGAAAATGGAAGGAGAGAACATATACGAGAAGGCATTTATGGCACGAGTAGGAGAAATAGATGTTAATCTACAAGGAAAGGC
>JAJOZX010003896.1:0-52500 GCA_023014485.1 Bathynomus jamesi
CCTTTCCACGCAGCTTCTTCGATTTTTTCACAAATTTCTCAGTAGTGCCAATTTCATACTCTGATTAGAAAATGAACAACTCATTTTATTTAGAAATGAAAACTTAAAAGCTACAGCCATTTCAATTTTAAATTTTCTCGTTTGAATTAACTAATTATTACGTTAGGTTTTTGGAGTCTTATCATTCCACGCTCTTCGATTTTTTCACAAATTTGCTCAATAGTGCAAATTTCATACTCTGATAGAAAATGCAACTCATTTTTTCTAGAAATGAAAACTTAAAAAGTTACAGCCATTTCAATTTTAAATTTCTCGTTTGAAATTAACTAATTATTACGTTAGGTTTTGGAGTCTTTTCCTTTCACGCACTTCTTTCGATTTTTTTCACAAATTTGCTCAATAGTGCAATTTCATACTCTGATTTAGAAAATGAACTCATTTATTAGAAATGAAAATTAAAAAGTTACAGCCATTTCAATTTTAAATTTTCTCGTTTGAAATTAACTAATTATTACGTTAGGTTTTTGGAGTCTTTTCCTTCCACGCACTTCTTTCGATTTTTTCACAAATTTGCTCAATAGTGCAATTTCATACTCTGATTTAGAAAATGAACTCATTTATTTAAATGAAACTTAAAAAGTTACAGCCATTTCAATTTTAAATTTTCTCGTTTGAATTAACTAATTATTACGTTAGGTTTTTGGAGTCCTTTCCACGCACTTCTTTCGATTTTTCACAAATTTGCTCAATAGTGCAATTTCATACTCTGATTTAGAAAATGCAACTCATTTTCTAGAAATGAAAACTTAAAAAGTTACAGCCATTTCAATTTTAAATTTTCTCGTTTGAAATTAACTAATTATTACGTTAGGTTTTGGAGTCTTTCCTTTCCACGCACTTCTTCGATTTTTCACAAATTGCTCAATAGTGCAATTTCATACTCTGATTTAGAAAATGAACTCATTTATTTAGAAATGAAAACTTAAAAAGTTACAGCCATTTCAATTTTAAATTTTCTCGTTTGAAATTAACTAATTATTACGTTAGGTTTTTGGAGTCTTTTCCTTTCCACGCACTTCTTTCGATTTTTTCACAAATTTGCTCAATAGTGCAATTTCATACTCTGATTTAGAAAATGCAACTCATTTTCTAAGAAATGAAAACTTAAAAAGTTACAGCCATTTCAATTTTAAATTTTCTCGTTTGAAATTAACTAATTATTACGTTAGGTTTTGGAGTCTTTTCCTTTCCACGCAGTTCTTTCGATTTTTTCACAAATTTCTCAATAGTGCAATTTCATACTCTGATTTAGAAAATGAACTCATTTTATTTAGAAATGAAACTTAAAAAGTTACAGCCATTTCAATTTTAAATTTTCTCGTTTGAAATTAACTAATTATTACGTTAGGTTTTTGGAGAATAATCCTTTCCACGCACTTCTTTCGATTTTTTCACAAATTTGCTCAATTGTGCAATTTCATACTCTGAAATAGAAAATGCAACTCATTTTTCTAGAAATGAAAACTTAAAAAGTTACAGCCATTTCAATTTTAAATTTTCTCGTTTGAAATTAACTAATTATTACGTTAGGTTTTTGGAGTCTTTTCCTTTCCACGCATTCTTTCGATTTTTTCACAAATTTGCTCAATAGTGCAATTTCATACTCTGATTTAGAAAATGAACTCATTTTATTTAGAAATGAAAACTTAAAAAGTTACAGCCATTTCAATTTTAAATTTTCTCGTTTGAAATTAACTAATTATTACGTTAGGTTTTTGGTTTCCTTTCCACGCACTTTTTCGATTTTTTCACAAATTTGCTCAATAGTGCAATTTCATACTCTGATTTAGAAAATGAACTCATTTTTTTAGAAATGAAAACTTAAAAAGTTACAGCCATTTCAATTTTAAATTTTCTCGTTTGAAATTAACTAATTATTACGTTAGGTTTTTGGAGTCTTTCCTTTCCACGCACTTCTTTCGATTTTTTCACAAATTTGCTCAATAGTGCAATTTCATACTCTGATTTAGAAAATGAACTCATTTTATTTAGAAATGAAAACTTAAAAAGTTACAGCCATTTCAATTTTAAATTTTCTCGTTTGAAATTAACTAATTATTACGTTAGGTTTTTGGAGTCTTATCCTTTCCACGCATTCTTTCGATTTTTTCACAAATTTGCTCAATAGTGCAATTTCATACTCTGATTTAGAAAATGAACTCATTTTATTTAGAAATGAAAACTTAAAAAGTTACAGCCATTTCAATTTTAAATTTTCTCGTTTGAAATTAACTAATTATTACGTTAGGTTTTTGGAGTCTTTTCCTTTCCACGCAGTTCTTTCGATTTTTTCACAAATTTTCTCAGTAGTGCAATTTCATACTCTGATTTAGAAAATGAACTCATTTTATTTAGAAATGAAAACTTAAAAAGTTACAGCCATTTCAATTTTAAATTTTCTCGTTTGAAATTAACTAATTATTACGTTAGGTTTTTGGAGAATAATCCTTTCCACGCACTTCTTTCGATTTTTTCACAAATTTGCTCAATGTGCAATTTCATACTCTGATAGAAAATGAACTCATTTTTCTAGAAATGAAAACTTAAAAAGTTACAGCCATTTCAATTTTAAATTTTCTCGTTTGAAATTAACTAATTATTACGTTAGGTTTTTGGAGTTTTCCTTTCCACGCACTTCTTTCGATTTTTTCACAAATTTGCTCAATAGTGCAATTTCATACTCTGATTTAGAAAATGAACTCATTTTATTTAGAAATGAAAACTTAAAAAGTTACAGCCATTTCAATTTTAAATTTTCTCGTTTGAAATTAACTAATTATTACGTTAGGTTTTTGGAGTCTTATCCTTTCCACGCAGTTCTTTCGATTTTTTCACACAATCATTCTGATAATGCAATTCATACTCTGATTTAGAAAATGAACTCATTTTATAGAAATGAAAACTTAAAAAGTTACAGCCATTTCAATTTTAAATTTTCTCGTTTGAAATTAACTAATTATTACGTTAGGTTTTTGGAGTCTTATCCTTTCCACGCACTTCTTTCGATTTTTTCACAAATTTGCTCAATAGTGCAATTTCATACTCTGATTTAGAAAATGAACTCATTTTATTTAGAAATGAAAACTTAAAAAGTTACAGCCATTTCAATTTTAAATTTTCTCGTTTGAAATTAACTAATTATTACGTTAGGTTTTTGGAGTTCCTTTCCACGCACTTCTTTCGATTTTTTCACAAATTTGCTCAATAGTGCAATTTCATACTCTGATAGAAAATGAACTCATTTTTTTAGAAATGAAAACTTAAAAAGTTACAGCCATTTCAATTTTAAATTTTCTCGTTTGAAATTAACTAATTATTACGTTAGGTTTTTGGAGTCTTTCCTTTCCACGCACTTCTTTCGATTTTTTCACAAATTTGCTCAATAGTGCAATTTCATACTCTGATTTAGAAAATGAACTCATTTTATTTAGAAATGAAAACTTAAAAAGTTACAGCCATTTCAATTTTAAATTTTCTCGTTTGAAATTAACTAATTATTACGTTAGGTTTTTGGAGTCTTTTCCTTTCCACGCACTTCTTTCGATTTTTTCACAAATTTGCTCAATAGTGCAATTTCATACTCTGATTTAGAAAATGAACTCATTTTATTTAGAAATGAAAACTTAAAAAGTTACAGCCATTTCAATTTTAAATTTTCTCGTTTGAAATTAACTAATTATTACGTTAGGTTTTTGGAGTCTTTTCCTTTCCACGCAGTTCATTCGATTTTTTCACAAATTTGCTCAATAGTGCAATTTCATACTCTGATTTAGAAAATGAACTCATTTTATTTAGAAATGAAAACTTAAAAAGTTACAGCCATTTCAATTTTAAATTTTCTCGTTTGAAATTAACTAATTATTACGTTAGGTTTTTGGAGTCTTATCCTTTCCACGCACTTCTTTCGATTTTTTCACAAATTTGCTCAATAGTGCAATTTCATACTCTGATTTAGAAAATGAACTCATTTTATTTAGAAATGAAAACTTAAAAAGTTACAGCCATTTCAATTTTAAATTTTCTCGTTTGAAATTAACTAATTATTACGTTAGGTTTTTGGAGTTATCCTTTCCACGCATTCTTTCGATTTTTTCACAAATTTGCTCAATAGTGCAATTTCATACTCTGATTTAGAAAATGAACTCATTTTTTTAGAAATGAAAACTTAAAAAGTTACAGCCATTTCAATTTTAAATTTTCTCGTTTGAATTAACTAATTATTACGTTAGGTTTTTGGAGTCTTTTTCTTTCCACGCACTTCTTTCGATTTTTTCACAAATTTGCTCAATAGTGCAATTTCATACTCTGATTTAGAAAATGAACTCATTTTTTAGAAATGAAAACTTAAAAAGTTACAGCCATTTCAATTTTAAATTTTCTCGTTTGAAATTAACTAATTATTACGTTAGGTTTTTGGAGTCTTATCCTTTCCACGCAGTTCATTCGATTTTTTCACAAATTTTCTCAGTAGTGCAATTTCATACTCTGATTTAGAAAATGAACTCATTTTATTTAGAAATGAAAACTTAAAAAGTTACAGCCATTTCAATTTTAAATTTTCTCGTTTGAATTTAACTAATTATTACGTTAGGTTTTTGGAGAATAATCGTTTCCACGCACTTCTTTCGATTTTTTCACAAATTTGCTCAATTGTGCAATTTCATACTCTGATTTAGAAAATGCAACTCGATTTTCTAGAAATGAAAACTTAAAAAGTTACAGCCATTTCAATTTTAAATTTTCTCGTTTGAAATTAACTAATTATTACGTTAGGTTTTTGGAGTCTTTTCCTTTCCACGCACTTCTTTCGATTTTTTCACAAATTTGCTCAATAGTGCAATTTCATACTCTGATTTAGAAAATGAACTCATTTTATTTAGAAATGAAAACTTAAAAAGTTACAGCCATTTCAATTTTAAATTTTCTCGTTTGAAATTAACTAATTATTACGTTAGGTTTTTGGAGTCTTATCCTTTCCACGCACTTCTTTCGATTTTTTCACAAATTTGCTCATAGTGCAATTTCATACTCTGATTTAGAAAATGAACTCATTTTATTTAGAAATGAAAACTTAAAAAGTTACAGCCATTTCAATTTTAAATTTTCTCGTTTGAAATTAACTAATTATTACGTTAGGTTTTTGGAGTCTTTTCCTTTCCACGCACTTTTCGATTTTTTCACAAATTTGCTCAATAGTGCAATTTCATACTCTGAGAAAATGAACTCATTTTATTTAGAAATGAAAACTTAAAAAGTTACAGCCATTTCAATTTTAAATTTTCTCGTTTGAAATTAACTAATTATTACGTTAGGTTTTTGGAGTCTTTTCCTTTCCACGCACTTCTTTCGATTTTTTCACAAATTTGCTCAATAGTGCAATTTCATACTCTGATTTAGAAAATGAACTCATTTTATTTAGAAATGAAAACTTAAAAAGTTACAGCCATTTCAATTTTAAATTTTCTCGTTTGAAATTAACTAATTATTACGTTAGGTTTTTGGAGTCTTATCCTTTCCACGCAGTCTTTCGATTTTTTCACAAATTTGCTCAAAGTGCAATTTCATACTCTGATTTAGAAAATGAACTCATTTTATTTAGAAATGAAAACTTAAAAAGTTACAGCCATTTCAATTTTAAATTTTCTCGTTTGAAATTAACTAATTATTACGTTAGGTTTTTTTTTCCCTTTCCACGCACTTCTTTCGATTTTTTCACAAATTTGCTCAATAGTGCAATTTCATACTCTGATTTAGAAAATGAACTCATTTTATTTAGAAATGAAAACTTAAAAAGTTACAGCCATTTCAATTTTAAATTTTCTCGTTTGAAATTAACTAATTATTACGTTAGGTTTTTGGAGTCTTATCCTTTCCACGCACTTCTTTCGATTTTTTCACAAATTTGCTCAATAGTGCAATTTCATACTCTGATTTAGAAAATGAACTCATTTTATTTAGAAATGAAAACTTAAAAAGTTACAGCCATTTCAATTTTAAATTTTCTCGTTTGAAATTAACAAATTATTACGTTAGGTTTTTGGAGTCTTTCCTTTCCACGCACTTCTTTCGATTTTTTCACAAATTTGCTCAATAGTGCAATTTCATACTCTGATTTAGAAAATGAACTCATTTTATTTAGAAATGAAAACTTAAAAGTTACAGCCATTTCAATTTTAAATTTTCTCGTTTGAAATTAACTAATTATTACGTTAGGTTTTTGGAGTCTTATCCTTTCCACGCATTTTTCGATTTTTTCACAAATTTCTCAGTAGTGCAATTTCATACTCTGATTTAGAAAATGAACTCATTTTATTTAGAAATGAAAACTTAAAAAGTTACAGCCATTTCAATTTTAAATTTTCTCGTTTGAAATTAACTAATTATTACGTTAGGTTTTTGGAGAATATCCTTTCCACGCACTTCTTTCGATTTTTTCACAAATTTGCTCAATAGTGCAATTTCATACTCTGATTTAGAAAATGCAACTCATTTTATTTAGAAATGAAAACTTAAAAAGTTACAGCCATTTCAATTTTAAATTTTCTCGTTTGAAATTAACTAATTATTACGTTAGGTTTTTGGAGTCTTTTCCTTTCCACGCACTTCTTTCGATTTTTTCACAAATTTGCTCAATAGTGCAATTTCATACTCTGATTTAGAAAATGAACTCATTTTATTTAGAAATGAAAACTTAAAAAGTTACAGCCATTTCAATTTTAAATTTTCTCGTTTGAATTAACTAATTATTACGTTAGGTTTTTGGAGTATTTTCCACGCACTTCTTTCGATTTTTTCACAAATTTGCTCAATAGTGCAATTTCATACTCTGATTTAGAAAATGAACTCATTTTATTTAGAAATGAAAACTTAAAAAGTTACAGCCATTTCAATTTTAAATTTTCTCGTTTGAAATTAACTAATTATTACGTTAGGTTTTTGGAGTCTTTCCTTTCCACGCACTTCTTTCGATTTTTTCACAAATTTGCTCAATAGTGCTATTTCATACTCTGATTTAGAAAATGAACTCATTGAATTTAGAAAATGAACTCATTGAATTTAGAAATGAAAACTTAAAAAGTTACTTAAAAAGTTACCCAACCCAACCCAACCCAACCCAACCCGTACGTGGCAATTGACTTGCAAATCTCTAATGCAAATTTTGTGGGACAAAAGTGGTGCCATAAAGGTACTACAAAGCAAAGTTCAGTGGTTTGCTAAAGTGGTGTTCACGAAATTTAAGCACACAGCCTCTCTCCCCACTGTTCACAAAATTTGAAATAAAAAAAAAAAATTACAAATACGTGAAAAACATCGCATGAAACATCAATGTTTTACTGTCATTTCAATAATCAAAACTATGTATCACGCACTTAACGTTCAGATATAAAATGAGAATACTAGGGTGGAAATTTATAATACAAACCTGACAAACTGATGAAAAAACGCTGTATGCAAGAAAATGGCGCCTTCACATTCACAAAAGGGCCCACCCACTATGCTTTTTTGAAAGTGTACCAATGGCAAGTCGTAAGATCGGGATCATGCAGTACGTTTGTCCTAAAAATGTAGTAATAAAATTTACAGTTTTATACAATTTTACAGTCACAGCAACATTTGAGGATATGCATAAATCAAACTTAATTATTACAGTACATATATATATACACAAACTTATTTCATGATTTTAAAAAAAATAAAAATTTCAAAGAAATGTGAATATGAACTCGCCTAATATTAGATTATTCAACAGGAAACGTCGCTGATAAATAATTCTTATGGAAGAAAAGCAAATTTTAAATATTTCGAATTAACAGTATGAAATTCTAATACATCAAAATATCAGTATTTGTATTTCTAAAAAGATATTTACTTAAACACATTGCTCAGCTCATGTTTTAAATAACAGCCACAACTAAAACGTAAAGGGTCCTACTGGGTCATTGAATTCGTTCCAACTCAAATCTCCGAGTGTGATAACTTTGCGTTTAAAGATCTCTAAAACAGAAAAAAAAATTAGAGGAAAATAAATGGAATGTGAAATCAGAGTACAATCATATCTAAGATGCAGAGCAAAATAAATTTTTAAAAAACCTAGTAAACTTTGGAAAAAGTCAAGATTTGCCATTTAGGTTCGCAATCGTACCATGATGTTTAAAAAAACAATACAAAAATATCATGCAATTTAAAAATACAAACAAAATACATTAAGAACGTTACATCTACACAGAATATTAATGTTAAAAAATCAGATAAAATATAAACCTCAAGGAAATCGATGAGTAAAACCAGAGGAGCTGTTTGTAGTGTTTCGTAGGCATGGAAATCCTCTTCGAACGCAAATGACAAACGACCCATCCGAACCTTTACATCTTTGAAGAATGCAACGTGGCATGCAGGAATACTACTAAATTCTCTCAGGATATATTCCATTCGCTGGAATTTATTTCCTATTGATTACAGTAAAAGCAAAGATTAAGTATAAATTCATAAATACAAGATATATTGCAATATAAATTTTTGTATTTTAAAACATTTAGAAAGATATGAAAATAGCTCGCCTTATCATTTGAGTAAAAAAAAAATTTCTAAAAAAAAAGGTATTTGGTCGTTAAATTCAATCCGACTGTTCTCCAGAAGATGAACACCGCGAAATCTCGCAAGTAAAAAAGTGAAGAGTGAATGTGCCTATTAATAAATGTAAAAGCTAAATGAGAACATCCCGACACAATTTTTTAACAAAAAACGGAGTACCGACAGAAAATTTTGAACAAAAATCATGACAAACAAAATCCCAAATTTTGAAAAATTGCTGCGAAGAAATCTTTGGAAAAAATAACGCCGAGATATTTCGGAACAAAATTAAAAAAGGCCGAGAAATTTGGAGTACGAGTCCGAACGTAACTACCAACAATTAAAACAATTCCGAAGAAATAAACACAGGAATTATAACTATAAACGAAAAAATCCGACATTTCTAAATACTAATAAAAACTACGTATGAAAAACAAGTGCTAAGAATAAAATTAATATGTGGATTGAAAAAAAAATTCAAAAACATCAACGAAATCGATGCGAGTAAACACTGGAGCTCTTCGTACTCCTTTAGTATGCAGGGTAATACTCTTTGCAATGTAAATGACAAATTACCCATCAGACCCTTCACATCTTTGAAGAATGCAACGTTGCATGTAGGAATACTAGTAAATTCTTCCATACGAAACATTCGCGAAAAATTATTTCCTATTCATCAAAAGCAAATATCAAATAAATTCAATAAATACTAGAATTGTTATATAAATTTATATAATTTTTAAACTTAATTTAGAAAAATATGAAAATAGCTCACATTATGATTTGAGTAAGTCGCAAATGAAGCAAAGGCAAAGGTTGTATTAGGTCATTAAAGTCGATCCGACTGTTCTCCTAAACGTGACCAATCGGCGAGAAATCTCGGAAATAGAAAAGGGAACGAGTGAATGTGAGTAATAATAAATCTGAAAGAAAAATGCCAAAGTAAAAAAACCAGGGCGTCCTCACAGGTTTAACAAATTATAAATTATAAATATAGAACAGAATGCCAAATTTAAAAAGCAACTGCCACGAAATCCTTTTAAAAAAAAGACTGCCAACAGAACTTTCAGGAATAAAAAAATATTTCTCCAAGAGAACCTTCGAGTACGAGTCCGAACGAAACTGGGGAAGATTAAAACAATTCCGAGAAAATAAACAGGAAAGAACTATAAATGAAAAAATCCATGACATTTGTAAGCATTAATGAAAAAGGATTAAAAACGAATGTTAACAATAAAGTTAATATTTGGATTGAAAAAATCTTACATTTTAAAAAAAAACCTTAAGGAAATCTATGAGGGAAAACACTGGAGCTCCTTGTAGTATTTAGTATGCAGGGGAAATCCTCTCTGCAATGTAAATGACAAATGACCCGTCCTACTCTTTACATCTATCTTTGAAGAATGACGTGGCTTGTAGGAATACCAGTAAATTCTTCCACAGGAAACATTCACTGGAAATTATTTCCTATTGATCAAAAGCAAATATCAAATACAAATTCAATAAATACTAGAATATTGTTATATACATTTATAAAATTATAAAATTTAGAAAAATACGAAAATACCACCACATTATTTGAATAAGTCGGAAATAAAGAAATGCCAAAGCTAGAATAAAGTCATTATATTCGATCCGACTGTTCTCCTAAAGGTGACCTCTCAGCAAGAAAACTCGGAAGTAGAAAAAAGTGAAGGTTAGCGAATGTGCCATATATTGATTTTAAAACAGATATGCCATATTAAATAAAGGGCGTTCCGACAAAGTTTAAAATAGAAATCTTGAACCCTAACAAAATGCCAAATTCTGAAAAAAGCTGCCAAAAAACCTTTGGAAAAAAGACTGCCAAGAGAACTTTCGGAAAACAAATTGTCACGAGAACTTTGGAGTAAGTCTTAATCGTAACTGGTAAATATTAAAACAATTCCGAGGAAATAGAACTATAAACGAAAAAAAACCCAGACATTTATAAATAATAAAATTAATATTTGGATTGAAAAATCATGCACTTTAAAAACAAACCTTAAGGAAATCGAGGAGAAAACACGAGCTCTCTATAGTGTTTAGCATGCATGGAAATCCTCTTTGCGATATAAATAACAAAACCTGTTCGGCCCTTTACATCTTTGAAAAATGTGACGTGGCATGTTGGAATACTAGTAAATTCTTCCAGAGGAAACATTCGCGAGAAATTATTTCCTGTTGATCAAAAGCAAATATTAACTTTAAATTCATTAAATACTGCAGTAGACATTGCAATATAAACTTATATAATTTTAAACATTAAGAAAAATACGAAAATAATTGCTCACCTTATGATTTGAGTAGGTCGGGAAAAAAAAAAAAAAAAAAAAGCCAAATGTTTTACTTGGTCGTTAAATTTAATCAGACTTTTTTCCAAAAGGTGAACACTGCGAGAAATCTCGCAAGTAGAAAAGTGAGGACAAGTTAATCTGGCTAATAATAAATCTAAAAGTTAAATGCCTAACTTCAAAAAAGGGTGTTCCAACGGAGTTTTAGAACAAACATTGAATCTAAAACAAAATGCAAAATTTGGAAAAACAGTTGCCAAGAAATCTTCGGAAAAAAGAAGGCCAACAGAAATTTGGAATAAGAGTCCGAACGTAACTACCAAAGATTAAAACAATTCCGAGGAAATAAATGCGAAATAGAACTATAAACGAAAAAAAGATTTCTAAATACTAATATACCATACGTTTCAAAACAATGTTAAGAATAAAATTAATTTGGATTGAAAAAAAGGACGCCTTAAAAAACAAACTTCAAGGAAATCGATGAGAAAAACCACTGGACCTCTTTGTGACGTTTAGTATGCAGGTTAATCCTCTTGCCAATGTAAATAACAAATCACCCATCCGACCCTTCACATCTTTAAAAAATGTGACGTGGCATGTTGGATTACTAGTAAATTCTTCCATAGGAAACATTCGCTGGAAATTATTTCCTATTGATCAAAAGCAAATATCAAATATGAATTCAATAGATACTAGAATATTGTTATATAAATTTATAATTTTAAAAATTCAATTAGAAAAATATGAAAATAGCTCACCTTATGATTTGAGCAAGTCGCAAATAAGACATGCCAAAGGTTGTATTAGGTCATTAAATTCGATCCGACTGTTCTCCTAAAGGTGAACCACGCGGCGAGAAAACCTCGGAAATAGAGAAGGGAAGAAGAGTGAATGTGGGTAATAATGAATCGAAGAAAAATGCCCAATTCTAAAAAATAGGGAGTCCTGACTTTTTTTTTTTTTTTTTTTTTTTTTTTTAACAAAAAGGGGCGTCCAGACTGTTTTTAAATTATGAGTCTAGAACAGAATGCCAAATTTAAAAAACAGCTGCCACGAAATCCTTAAAAAAGACTGCCAAGAGAACTTTCGGAAAAAACAATTTTCTTCTAGAGAACCTTGGAGTAAGAGTCCGAACGAAACTGGGAAAGATTACAATTCCGAGGAAACAGGACTAAACGAAAAAAATCCCCGACATTTATAAACACTAATGAAAACCATGTATTAAAAATGAATGTTCAGAATAAAATTAATATTTGGATTGAAAACGCTACACTTTAAAAAACAAACCTTAAGGAAATCGATGAGAAAAAACGAGCTCTTCGTAGTGCTTTAGTATGCAGAGAAATCCTCTTTGCAATGTAAATGACAAATTACCCGGCCGACCCTTTACATCGTTAAAGAATGTGACGTGGCATGTTGGAATACTAGTAAGTTCTTCCACAGGAAACATTCGCTGGAAATTATTTCCTATTGAGCAAAAGCAAATATTAAATATAAATTCATGAAATACTAGAACTAGATATTGCAATATAAATTCATCTAATTTTAAAATTAATCAAGAAAAGTAGGAAAAGAGCTAACCTTATAACACTGGTCTACAAATTTTGAAAAAGTTTGCTTCGGATTAAAATGTGTTTCCTATTATGGATTCTAGGGTGCTGAACACGAATATAACCATAAAAACAGTCGATTGGCTACAGTTTCCAAGAAAATTTAAGTTTTACATTTTCTGTATATGTATACCATATATTAGTAACATACCTGTATAATGCAGTCACTTATATTGATTCAACCCGTCGCTTCTTTGCTTGTCTCTTGTATTCAACTTCTGGAGCATCTCTTGTTATTGTCCAGCAATAGTCTGCTAACAATGGACTCCATTTCCCCTGGTAGCGTTTCTCCATCGCTGATATCTCCTGGTGGAAACGTTCACCATGTTCATCGCTGACTGCTCCGCAGTTGGCCGGAAAAAATTCCAGGTGCGAATGGAGGAAATGTATCTTTAAAGACATATTGCAGCCCATTTTTTGATAGGACAACAGCAGGTTTTCCACCAGCTCCCTGTAATTGTCAGCTTTGGTAGTTCCGAGAAAATTGGTTGCTACTAACCGGAAAGCATTCCACGCTGTCTTCTCCTCACCACCTAGGATACGGTCGAACTCATCTCTAAGAAGCTCGCGGATCTGTGGACCAAGCTTCACTGAGCTTTGGGAATTTACCACCGAGGTACTTAAAAGCTGCCCCCGTTTTATCCATAGCCTTAACAAAAATTTTCATGACACCCAGTTTGATGTGTAAGGGTGGTAACAAAATCTTGCTCGATTCTACAAGTGGAGGATACTGAACATTTTTCGTTCCAGGTTCCAATGAGTGTCTGAGTGGCCAATCCTTCTTCATGTAATGAGAAGTCCTAGCCCGACTATCCCATTCACACAGAAAACAGCAATACTTAGTGTAGCCCGGCTGCAGTCCAAGCACGATAGCAACAACTTTCAAGTCACCACAAACCTGCCACTGATGTTTTGTCATAGTTTATGCAGTTCTTAAGTTGCAGTTTCATCTTGTCATGTTTCCTTCATGTGGACTGCATGACCAACTGGAATTGATAGCAATACGTTGCCAACATGCAACAAAACAGCTTTTAGACTCAACTTCGATGAATCAATGAACAGCTAAGCGAAATCAGGATCCTTAGTAGACCTTCAATGTTGCGAAATCACGATTCTATAAATAGACTTAATTTTCGTATACCTCATTTTCATTATTATTGATTTGGATAGACGTGTATAATCTGCTGTTCATTATGTATCGTGCTCGTCGATTCCGTCATCATATTCGTCGAAGGAAATATGGTCGTCATCTTCGTCGTAGGAATGTCAGAAGGCGTTATAAGAGGAATATGTTTACAGCTTTAATGAAATTTGTTTATTTAGAGGAAAATACTTTGGGTGTAAATACAGCTGGAATTTATACTTTGTCTTTGGATCTCTTAAGTACTGAAGCTAAAGCTACTATTTTAAATTTTAATTATCATCAGGTTACTAGTGTATCTTTTCAATGTATACCACAAATGAATATGTCTGGTTATGTTATTAATTTTGAAGATTCCTTAAGTCGTAGGAAAGATGTTAGAGGGGTTGTAGAAAGAGATCCTAATGTAGGAATATCTCCTGTTCCTTATTTAATTGTCCCTCATGCCGTTTTGTTTGAACCTAATCTTGACACCTCTCATAGTGCAGAGCAGGTAATGATGCATCCACGAACTAGATGGTTCTCTCGTTTTAAAGGATTTCGAATGTATCGTAGACTTAATCAAGTGTATCAATTAGGTCAACAAGTTACTGCTCAATTCCCACAAAGTTTGATTAAGATATCTACTAATGATTTAACTAGGTCATTAGGTAGAATATATGTTGGTAAATATACACCTGAAGGATCTCAACAAAATGAATATGCATTTAATTATATTAATACATTTTTATTTTATGTAAAGTTGTATGGAATAAAACAATAAGAGAAATGTATTATAATATTCTTTATATGGTGCGAAACTCTGTTCAGTATTACCAGAGTTTCGTGTTTTGATACAAGATTTTCTAATCTAAGCCTTAAAGAACCTCTTCATAAGGCGAAATTTTTTTGGTTGTTCGTTGTTTCATATCAAAATCCCAACAAATTTGCCATATAAGTGCATGTGACATCATCCACCCACGCGTTTAACTATTAAGCCTTGCTAGCCTTATAAGTCCTAGATCTAAAAATAGCTCTGACGTCACGGAGTTTCAGATTACACCTCATTGAGTTTTTTTAAGCCAAGAATATATGAATCGACGTCATAATGTGTGGATGACTCATGCATAACCGCAATGGACTATACTTACATAAAATGAGTAACGTTCGTCAGTCTAGTCAAACTTATGACACAATAATCATTATGCCGGGCTTATCATGGTAGCCTCGCAGAGTTAGAGCCTCGCCAAAGTTACAGCAAATGTCGGCAAAACAGTATCAAGTTACGTTGTCGTTCAAGTCTTAGCCCGACTATCCCATTCACACAGAAAACAGCAATACTTAGTGTAGCCCGGCTGCAGTCCAAGCACGATAGCAACAACTTTCAAGTCACCACAAACCCGCCACTGATGTTTGTCATAGTTTATGCAGTTCAAAAAGTTGCAGTCTCATGTGTCTCATGCGTGCGCGTGTGTGTGTGTGTGTGTGTGTGTGTGTGTGTGTGTGTGCGCGCGCGCGCGCGAGATAACTGGGCATAAGTGAGGTCGAGTATGTGATAAGTCACAGATGTCGTGGAGTAATGTATTTTGTGAGGTAACGCTTTTGGTACCTCGGAACATTAAAAATATTTTATATGAAAATATAAACTTTTTATTGTCGGAAAAAAAATGTTTGTCCTGATTAGGTTAGGTTACGCTAGGTTAGGTTAGTTAAGGTTTGGTTAAGTTAGGGTAGGCTAGATTAGCAAATGCCCCACTATTTAATTCGTAGAAGGAAATTTAATCGTCGTTCTCATCGAAGGAATGTAAGACGTGGGAGGAAGAACATGTTTACAGCATTAATGAAATTTGTTTTAGATAAAAATACATTAGGTGTTAATACTGATGGAATTTATACTTTGTCTTTAGATTTATTAAGTACTGAAGCTAAAGCTACTATTTTATATTTTAATTATTATCAAGTGACTGGTGTATCTTTTCAATGTATACCCCAAATGAATATGTCTGGTTATGTTATAAATTTCGAGGATTCTTTAGGTCGTAAGAAAGATGTTAGAGATTGTAGAGAGATCCTAAAGTAGACATATCTACAGTACCCTATTTAATTGTTCCCCATGCTGTTTTGTTTGAGCCTAATTTAGACACATCACATAGTGCAGAGCAAGTAATGATGCATCCAAGGAATAGGTGGTTCTCCCCTTTTAAAGGGTTTAGAATGTATCGTAGACTAAATCAGGTGTGTCAATTCGGTCAACAAGTCACTGCTCAATTCCCACAGAGTTTGATTAAAATTAGTACTTATGATTTAACAAGGTCATTAGGTCGAATATATGTTGGGAAATATACTCGAGGGGGATCTCAACAAAATGAATATGCATTTAATTATGTAAATAGAGTTGTATTTTACATGAAGTTGAATGATATAAAACAAATAAAAAAAAAAAATTATTCTCACCATCTGGCCATATAAGTCAATCTATTCTTAACTTTCGGCACAAAACGCAGCTAGTATTATCTGCGTTTCTGTGTTCTGTGCCAAGGATAACATTAATTACGGGGCCACTCACTATGCCCAATTTTTTTTCAGGGCTATTAACTGAGTCATTTTTAATGGCATTGACGTCATAATGTGTGGATGACTCACGCAAGTACTATTATTAGCCCTGACGTTGAGGAGTTTAAAACACACTTTATTCGTCACCTAATGAATAACGTACGTCAGTCCAGTCTAATCAAACAATATGCCGGCTTATCAATAGTAATCTACATTAGTTAAGTAAAAGAGGAACGTTGTGAGACGAAGTTAATACATATTTACCATTAATCTTATGGCTGCCTCGCAGTGTTAGAGCCTCGCCAGAGGTTAAAATGTCGGCAAAATAGTATCATGTTACGGGGTCTTCAAGTCCTAGCCCGAAATCCATTATATAGAAGAGAAATACTTTGTGTAGCCCGGCTGCAGTCCAAGCACGATAGCAACAACTTTCAAGTCACCACAAACCTGCCACTGATGTTTTGTCATAGTTTATGCAGTTCATAGTTGCTAATATATGTTGTCATACGTTTCCTTCATGTGGACTGCATGACCAACTGGAATTGATGGCAATACGTTGCCAACATGCAACAAAACAGCTTTTAGACTCAACTTCGATGAATCAATGAACAATCTCCACTCATCAGGATTGTGAATAATGTTGAGCTGCCATCAGACCATCGATGTCGTTGCAAGCTACAAGGTCACATTCCATGATGAAGAATGGGACAAAATCTTTTTGACGGTCACGAAACTTACACACTAACATTTTCAGCGAGGAGATTCCACTGCTGCAATCTGGAGCCCAACAGCTCTGCCTTACTGTTTGGCAGTTCAATCTCTGATAAGGTCGTTTAATTCATTTTGAGTTATGTGCGGTTTAGAAGATGTCAAGTTAAACAAATTCAGGGTCTTGTGAAGTTGAAGGCTTACAAGTTTCGCAGGTTCCTTCATTCTCCTCGTCCTCTGACTCCAGGGAGAATGTGTGTGTGTGGGCTCAGGAACGGGTAGTCCTTCGCCGTGAGGTACCGGGCATATAGCAGAGGTATATTCGGATATTGTAAAATCCACTTCTTGCAAATACCTTTCTTGACTGGAGGCACCATGCAGAAGTAACAATTGCTGACATGATCTGTTGGTTCCCTCCACACCATTGGCACTGCAAAAGGCAGAGATTTCCTTTTCCGATTCAACCACTGGCGAAGGTTTGTTGCACAAGTGTTGCAGCATATGTGTGGGGCCCAGCTCTTGTCCTGATCTCCAATCTTACAGCCAAAATAAAGGTGATAGGCTTTCCAAATCACGGCGGTTATAGCACGCTTTTGTGATGCAAACGTCAATTCTCCATAAACATAACAGAAGTTATCTACACTGTTCACGCAATTACGAGGCATCTTTGTTCAAATTAGGCTGAAAAACATTCAGTTTCAAAAGCAAACACTAAAAAGAGTGACAATGGTGCACTGTATGACTTCCGCGAATGAACTGATGCTGTGGCGTAATGTAGACGCCTATGACACATCGACGCCTTGACTCTACTGCGCATGCGCGTAGTTATGTTTTTTTTATTTTAATAAATTAATGTAATTACATTGCATTTTAATAATTTTAAATTAGGTAAGGTTAAGTTAGGTTAGTATTCCATTTATATTATCAAAAACATTATGGGAAGCAATATGTTCAAATGATATTTTTTAATAAATAATTTACAAATACATAATGTAATAGATAAATTTAAAATTACATTTTATTGTATGTATATATATATATATATATATATATATATATATATATATATACAGGGTGGGCGGAAAGTAGCTCCCTATTTTGGATTGGTAAAAAAATACGTATATTATCCATTTTTCAGAAGAAATAATATGAAAAGGTAGGCATACATGGTAGGTTTTCTCTAAAATTCAATGTGGGCTCCAACTCTTTCCACCAGCTTCTGGAGCCGCCCAGGAATGGCGTCCACTGACTTTAGCAGGAACTCCGGCGGGATGGAGGACATGACTTCCCGAATTCGGTCCTCCAGTTCTTCCAATGTCCTCGGTTTGGTGCGGTAGACTTCTTCCTTTACCCACCCCCAAAGAAAGAAGTCGCACGGTGTCAAGTCGGGGCTCCTGGCTGGCCATTGATGTGGACCACGACGACCCATCCAACGCCCAGGGAAGTGGGCATCCAGCCACTCACGGACAACAAGAGCGAAGTGCGGAGGGGCGCCATCTTGCATAAATATCAGATCGTCGATGTTCTCCCATGTGCTGACAACCGGCCAGACCTCGTTTCGCAACATAGCAAGGTACCGCTCAGCATTCATGGTGTTGCGCAGAAGGAACGGGCCCACAACCTGATCTGAGGTCATACCACACCACACCGTTACACTGAACCGATTCTGCCGTTTTTCAGCGGTAACCGTGCGACTTCTTTCTTTGGGGTGGGTAAAGGAAGAAGTCTACCGCACCAAACCGAGGACATTGGAAGAACTGGAGGACCGAATTCGGGAAGTCATGTCCTCCATCCCGCCGGAGTTCCTGCTAAAGTCAGTGGACGCCATTCCTGGGCGGCTCCAGAAGCTGGTGGAAAGAGTTGGAGCCCACATTGAATTTTAGAGAAAACCTACCATGTATGCCTACCTTTTCATATTATTTCTTCTGAAATAAATGGATAATATACGTATTTTTTTACCAATCCAAAATAGGGAGCTACTTTCCGCCCACCCTGTACAGTATATATATATATATATGTGTGTGTGTGTGTGTGTGTTACATATTTACATTAATTTAGTAAAATAAAAAATATAACTGCGCATGCGCAGTAGAGTCAATGTGTCACAGGCGTCTACATATTACGCGACAGATGCAGTCCAGTTAGTAGGGTGCAGGGTTGCGCCTGATATCTTTATAAATAGAGCCAATTGGCAATTTTAGGCATCATTTTCGTATTCAGTGACCCAAAATTAGTAAAGATTGACTACTTTTATTTCCGAAGCACTTTGGCTGTAGAGCAGTGTAATTTGAGTAAGTCGCAAATATAGAAATGCCAAAAGGTTGTATTAGGTTATTAAATTCGATCCGGCTGTTCTCCTGAAGGTGACTTCTCGGCGAAAAAACTGACTTAGAAAAGGGAAGATGAGCGAATGTGGCAAATAATGATTTTTTTTTTTAAAACATAAATGCCCAATTTAAAAAATGCGCGTCCCGACAAAATTTTAAAAAAAAGGGCGTTCCGACACATTTTTGGAGCAGTAGTCATGAAACCAAAAGAAAAATGTTAAATTTGGGAAAATAACTGCCAAGAAATATTTAGAAAAAAGATGGCCAGGAAAATTTTCGGAAAAAAGAACTGCCAAGAGAAAACTTTCGAACAAAACAATTGGCCACGAGAACTTTGGAGTACGAGTCCGAAAGTAACTAGCAAAGATTAAAACAATTCCGAGGAATAAACAAAGGAAAGAACTATAAACGAAAAAACCTGACATTTATAAATACTAATAAAAACCGTATTAAAAACGAATGTTAAGAATAAAATTAATTTGGATTGAAAACTTACACTTTAAAATACAAACCTTAAGGAAAGCGATGAGAAAAAACAAAAAACAAAAACGAACACTTCGTAGTGTTTAGCATGCAAGAAACTCCTCTTTGTAATGTAAATAAATGACCCTTACACTTTAAAGAATGTGACGTGGCATGTTGGAATACTAGTAAATTCTTCCACAGGAAACATTCCCTGGAAATTATTTCCTATTGATCAAAAGCAAATATCAAATATAAATTCAATAAATACCATAACATTGTTATATAAAATTATAACATTTTAAAAATTGAAAAAAATACGAAAATAGTTCCTTATAAATTGAATACGTCGCAAATAAAGAAATGCCAAAAGTTGAAATAGGTCATTAAATTCGATCCGACTGTTCTCAAACGTGACCACTCGGCGAGAAATCTCGGAAATAAAGTGAAGGTGAATGAATGTAGGTAATATTGATTCAAAAAGAAAAATGTCAAAGAAAAACCAGGACGTCTTAACAGATTTTTAGAAAAGGGCATCCAGACACATTTCGTAGCAGTTTTTTTTTTTAAATTGGCACTGTTCTAGATTCATGATTTTTTTTTAAATCTTTGTAAAAAAGACTGCCAAGAGAACTTTCGGAAAAAAAAATTCAAGAAAACCTTTGAGTAAGCGTCCAAACGAAACTGGGAAAGATTAAAACAATCCCGAGAAAATAAACAGAGGAAAGAAACAGAGGAAAGAACTATAAACGAAAAAATCCATGACATTTCTAAACATTAATGAAAACTATGTATTAAAAACGAATTAAGATTAAAATTAATTTAGATTGAAACCTCTTACACTTTAAAAAAACTAAGGAAATCGATGAGAGAAAACACTGGAGCTCTTTGTAGTGTTTAGTATGCAGGGGAAATCCTATTTGCAATGTAAATGACAAATGACACGTCCAACCCTTCACATCTTTGAAGAATGACGTGGCTTCTAGGAATACCAGTAAATTCCTCCACAAGAAACATTCGCTGGAAATTATTTCCTATTGATTAAAAGCAAATATCAAATACAAATTCAATAAATACTAGAATATCTTCATAAACATTTATAAAATAAGTTAATTTAGAAAAAATACGAAAATAGCTCACCTTATAATTTGAGTAAGTCGCAAATAAAGAAATGCCAAAGGTTGAATAAGGTCATTAATTTCGATCCGACTGTTCTCCTAAAGGTGACCTCTCGGCGAGAAAACTCTGAAGTAGAAAAGTGAAGGTTAGCAAATGTGGCATATAATGGTTCTAAAACAGAAATGGTAATTTTAAAAATAGGGGACCTACACAATCATAATAAAAAGGGCGTCCCGCCAAAGTTTAGAACAAAAAAGGGCGTCGAAAAATTTTTAAAATAGAAACCATGATTCCAAACAAAATGCCAAATTGTGAAAAACCGCTGCCAAAAAATATTTTGAAAAAAAAGTGCCAAGAAAACTTTCGGAAATAGAGAACTGCCAAGAGAACACTTTCGAATAAAAGAAATTGGCCACAAGAACTTTGGAATACGAGTACGAACGTAAGACAATTCCGAATAAACAAACAGGAAATAGAACTATAAAAGAAAAAAAAATACCTGACATTTATAAATACTAATAAAAAACCATGTTTTAAAAACTAAATGTTAAGAATAAAATTAATATTTGGATTCAAAACTTACACTTCAAAGAAAAAGAAATAGATGAGAAAAAACTGGAGCTCTTTGTAGTGTTTAGCGTGCATGAAAATCCTTTGTTAATGTAAATAACAAGTGATCCTTCTGACCCTTTACTTCTTGGAAGAATGTGACGTGGCATGTTAGAATACTAGTAAATTCTTCCACAGGAAACATTCCCTGGAAATTATTTCCTACTGATCAAAAGCAAATATAAATTCGATAAATACCATAACTGTTATAAATTTATAAAATTTTAAAAAAATATGAAAATAGCTCGCCTTATAAATTGAATAAGTCGCAAATAAAGAAATGCCAAAAGTTAAATTCGATCCCATTAAATTCGATCCCATTAAATTCGATCCCATTAAATTCGATCCCATTAAATTCGATCCCATTAAATTCGATCCCATTAAATTCGATCCCATTAAATTCGATCCCATTAAATTCGATCCCATTAAATTCGATCCCATTAAATTCGATCCCATTAAATTCGATCCCATTAAATTCGATCCCATTAAATTCGATCCCATTAAATTCGATCCGACTGTTCTCCTAAAGGTGCCCTCTCGGCGAGAAAACTCGGAAGTAGAAAAGTGAAGGTTAGCGAATGTGTCATAAATAATGGTTCTAAAACAGAAATGCTAATTTTAAAAAAAATAGGCGACCGACACAATCATAACAAAAAAGGGCGTCCCGACAAAGTTTAAAAATAGAAATCATGCTCCAAACAAAATGCCAAATTCTGAAAAACAGCTGCCAGAAATTATTTGGAAACAAACTGCCAAGAGAACACTTTCGAATAAAAAAAATTGCCCACAAGAACTTTGGAATACGATTAGGAACGTAACCAAGACAATTCCGAAGAAATAAACACAGGAAATAGAACTATAAACGAAAAAAAATCCGACATTTATAAATACTAAAAAAAAAACACTAAAAACTAATGTTAATAAAATTAATATTTGGATTGAAAACTTCCTTTAAAAAATGAACCTTAAGGAAATCGATGAGAAAAAACTGGAGCTCTTTGTAATGTTTAGTATGCATGAAAATCCTTTATGTAAATAACAAATGACCCTTCTGACCCTTTACTTTGAAGAATCTGACGTGGCATGTCTGAATACTAGTAAATTCTTCCACAGGAAATGAATGTTAAGAATAAAATTAATTTGGATTGAAAACTTACTTTAAAAACAAACCTTAAGGAAATCGATGAGGGAAAACACGACCTCTGTAGTGTTTAGTATGCAGGGGAAATCCTCTTTGCAATGTAAATGAAAGTCCAACCCTTTACATCTTTGAAGAATGACGTGGCTTGTAGGAATACCAATAAATTCCTCCACAGGAAACATTCGCTGGAAATTTCCTATTGATCAAAAGCAAATATTAAAGTTCAATAAATACTAGATATTTAAATATAAATTCTTAAGTTTAGACCTTAATTGAGAAATATACGAAAATAACTCTCCTTATGATTTGAGTAATTCGTATAAAAAGAAATGCCAAAGGTTGTATTACAGGAGGTCATTAAATTCGATCCGACTCTGTTCTCCTAACGGAGAACACTCCGCGAAAAATCTTGTAAGAGAAAGAGGATGAGTGAATGTGGCTAATAATGAATCTGAAAGAAAAATTGCAAAAGAAACAGGGCGTCCCGAAAGAATTAGAACAAAAGGGCGTCAGACAGAATTTTAGAACAGAAATCATGAATCAAACAAAAATACCAAATTTGGAAAAAAAAACAGCCAATAAAATTAAAATTTCGAGGAAATAAAGAGGAAGTAGAACCATAAAAGAATAAAACCCTAACATTTCTAAGCAATAATGAAAACTACGTACGAAAAACAATGTTAAGAATAAAATTGATATTTAGATTGAAAAATCACACCTTTAAAAAAAACTTCAAGGAAATATGAGGTAAAATACTAGAGCTCTTTTTAGTGTTTAGTATGCAGGGAAATCCTCTTTGCAAAACGTAAATGACAAATGACCCGTCCGACCCTTTACATCTTTGAAGGTGATGGCACGTAGGAATATTAATAAATTCTACAGGAAACATTAGCTGGAAATTATTTCCTATTGATCAAGATATTAAATATAAATTCAATAAATACTAGATATTACAATATAAAATTATATTTTAAACATTCATTTAGAAAAATATGAAAATAGCTTACCTTATAATTTGAGTAATTCGCAAATAAAGAAATGTCAAAGGTTGTATTAAAGTACGTCATTATATTCGATCCGACTCGATTGTCGTAAAGGTGACCGCTCGGCGAGAAATCTCGGAAATAGAGAAAGAGTGAATGTCGTTAATAATGAATCTAAAAGAAAACTGGCAAATTTAAGAAACGGGTCATCCAGAAAGAATTTTAGAAAAAAGGGCGTCCGACAATTTTTCGAATAGAAATGATTTCAAAAAAATGCAAAATTTGGAAAAACTGCTCCCACGAAATTTTTGGAAAAAAGGTCAAGGGGAACTTTCGGTAAAAAAGAAAGGTAAAGAGAACTTTGGAGTACGAGTCCGAATGTAAATGGCAAAGATAACAACAAATCCGAGGAAATAAACAGGAAATAAAACTATAAACGAAAAGAATCCAAACATTTATAAATACGAATAAAAAAAGTGTTAATTAAATTAATGTTTGGATTGAAAAATCATACACTTTAAAGAACAAACCTCAAAGAAATCAACGAGAAAAAACACTGGAGCTCTTTGTAGTGTTCAGTGTACAGAGAAATCCTCTTTGCAGTGTACCCTACAAATGACTGGTCCAACGCTTTACATCTTTGAAGTTGACGTGGCAATATACCAGATATTGCAAAATTTATACAACTTTAAAAAATATTTTAGAAAAATACAAAATTAGCTCACCTTATCACGAAGGTTGATTAGATCATTAAATTTGATCCGACCCTGTTGTAATGGTGATCACTGCGAGAAATCTCTGAAATAGAGAAGGGAAGACGAGTGAATGTGGCTAATAACGATTCTAGAAGCAAAATGACAAATTTAAGGGAGTTCCATTATATTTTTATTACAAAAAAGGCGTCCGCAAAAAATTTTGGAACAAAAATCATTAATATTAAACAAAATGCCAAATTTCAAAGACCAGCTACGAAGAAAAAAATACGGCCAAGAGCACTTTCGGAAAACTAAAAAAAATAAAAAAATTGGTCAAGAGAACTTTGAAAATAGAGGAAATAGAACAATAAACTAAAAAACATTTCTAAATACAGTACCAAGGAAAACCACGTACGAGAAAAAATTAAATTAATATTTGGATCGAAAAATCACGCTTTAAAAAACAAACCTCACGGAAATCGAGGAGAAAATACTGGAGCTCTTTGTAGTGTCTAGTATGCAGGGAAATCCTGTTTGGAACATAAATGACATGACCCATCCGATCCTTTACATCTTTGAATGTGACGTGGCATGTAGGAATACTAGCAAATTCTTCTACGGGAAACATTCGCTGGAAATTATTTCCTATTGATCGAGATTAAATATAAAATTCAATAAATACTAGATATATTGCAATAGAAATTTATCCAAGTTTAAACATTCATTTAGAAAAATATGAAAATAGCTCCTTATGATCCGAGTAATTCGCAAATAAAAAAAATGCCAAAGTTTGTATTACAGTTGGTCATTAAATTCGATCTGACTGTTGTCGTGAAGGTGACCACCTCGCCGAGAAATCTCGGAAATAGAGAACGGAAGACGAGTGAATGTGGCTAATGATGAATAAGAAAAATGGCAAATTTAAGAAAAAGGGGGTCCCGAAAGAATTTTAGAACGAAAAAGGGCGTCCAGAGAAAATTTTAGAACAAAACAGGGCGCCCGACAGATTTTGGAATAGAAATCACCAAAACAAAAATGCAAAATTCGGAAAAACTTCGCCCAAAAAATCTTTAGAAAAAAAGGCCAAGGGGACGTTCGGTAAAAAAGAAAGGCCGAGAGAACTTTGGAGTACGAATGTAACTGGCAAAGATTAAAACAATTCCGAGGAAATAAACAGAGGAAATAGAACTATAAACGAAAATAATAAAAACTACGGATGAAGAAAGAATGTTAAGAATTAAATTAATATTTGGATTGAAAAATCACACTAAAATACAAACCTCAAGGAAACCAACGAGAGAAAACACGAGTTCTTTGTAGTATTCAGTGTGCAGGGAAATCCTCTTTGCAGCGTACCCTACAAATGACTGGTCCAACGCTTTACAGCTTTGAAGTTCACGTAGCATGTCAACATTTGCTGGAAATTATTTCCTATTGATCCAACGCTAAGATTAAATATAAATTCAATAAATACCAGATATTGCAAAATTTATACAACTTTAAAAATTTTAGAAAAATGCAAAATTAGCTCACCTTATGATTTGATTAAGTCTAAAAAATCCCCAATTTTGTATTAGGTCAATAAATTTAATCCGACTGCTGTCGTAAAGGTGAACACTCGGCGAGAAATCCCGGAAATAGAGAATGAAAGTGAATGTGGCTAATAATGATTCTAAAAGCAAAATGACAAATTTAAGGGTGTCCCATTAGATTTTTATAAAAAAGGCGTCTGCAAAAAATTTTAGAACAAAAATCATTGATGTTAAACAAAATGACAAATTTGAAAAACCAGCTACCAAGAAATTTTCGGAAAAAAATACGGCGAAGAGCACTTTCGGAAAAAAAGAACTAACGGAAAAATCAGAAAAAAATAAAATTGGCCAAGAGAACTTCGGAAATATAGAAAATAGAACCATAAACGAAAAAAAAAAAATCAACATTTCTAAATACCAGTGGCGACTGGCGTATAGGAGCGATGGTGCGGTAGCTCCCCCTTGCTTGTGTAGTGAATACTCTTATTTTAGTTTCAAGTTAAATGTTAATTTTACCGTCTTGAATTTCGGAATAGATATAAATTCATTTTAAATTAGTTACCCATCATAATTCAATTGTGAACCACATTAATACTAATTTTATGTATACTATATTTTATTGTATGTAAACATAATTATATATCACAATTGTCAGTTAATTATTTATATTCAAATATTTATTTTAATCTAATACCATGTCCATTTTACAAATAAATAATAGAAAACCAAGGGTTATATTTTCCACCTTTGGTACTGTCGCAGTTTCGCCTAACGGACTCAATACGGCTAGTGAGATAATCACTGGTTGGCACTTAACTAGCGGCAGTGCTTATGGCTACATCATCCAGGTTAACCTATACCGGATAGATGCGCTACGGTCCCAAGCCGTAGCTTGCCTAGGCCGACGACGACGACGTAAACCAACAATTGGTGACTCCGGAGCTGGATTACCCCTTTCACCCGAACGACTAGGATTAGACTGTAACGTCGTTCGTGCCCATCACCCCTTTCACCCGAGCGACTAGGACCAGATGGTAACGTCGTTCGTGCCCATCACCCACTTCACCCGAGCGACTAGGATCAGACTGTAATGTCGCTCGTGCCCTCTGCCCCTCACCCCTGCCCGTGCGCTCTGTGCCTGCGCTCGTCTCAACCTCCACTCCTTCGTTGGTAACTTGTCGTCTTGCTTGTACGTCAGCAAGCATAGGAGAAGATGCCTGACGACGCTGGTGCCATCTCCCACTTGAGCGTAAAGCTCCCCGTCTTCTGGCCGGGTGATCCATTTATTTGGTTCCACCAAGTGGAATCACAATTCAACTTGGGAAGGATCACCGCTAGCAGGACAAAATACGATCATGTTTTGTCCTCTACCAGCGAGCATCATCTCTGAAGTCCGTGACGTCATCGTATCTACTTCCACGAGTGAGGACCCGTACAACGATCTGAAGTCTGCCATCCTGTGCCGCACCACTGTCTCCGAGCGTGAGAAACTACATCAGTTAATCTCAAAAGAAGAACTTGGAGACCGTAAGCCCACTCCAATGCTGAGGGCTATGCAGTGCGCTCTAGGCGAACGCGCACAAACCTTCGATAAGGACATCTTTAGACAGTTGTTCTTGCAGAAACTTCCTCCATCAGCTCAGCGTGTCTTGGCCACTATGGATCCTGCTACTCCAGTTGATAAACTAGCAGAAACTGCCGACAAAGTAGTGGAGATTGACACAGCTCCGGTCAACAACGTGAACACACAATCGGAACTGGAGTTGAAAGTGAAAGAGTTAAGTCAACGACTCAACCACGTTTGTTCTCTGCTACAAAATCAACGGCAAAGAAGCCATTCTCGGTCAAGATTTACGAAGAGGCATCGTTCGAGTTCCGGGAAGATCTGCTTCTACCACTCGAAATTTGGAAAGAAGGCTAGGAAGTGCATCTCCCCTTGCAATTTTTCGTCGGAAAACCCCAGCAGCGAGTCCTAATGGCGTCTAGTACTCGCACTGCCAACCTGTTATTCATAAAGGACAGGAACTCTGGTGTCAATTTCTTGGTTGATACCGGAGCGTCAGTCAGTGTATTCCCTCAAAAATCTGGTCATACGCACTCGGAATCTCCGCCTCTATACGCTGCTAACGGTTCACGCATACCCACGTACGGTACTCAGTCGCGTGAACTAAACTTGGGCCTTCACCGATCCTTCAAGTGGATTTTCATCTGTGCTCAAGTGCGGCATCCCATAATCGGCGCTGACTTCCTCCAGCATTTCAAACTCCTGGTGGATCTTGACAAGCGACGCTTATGCGACCAGGCCACACTGCTTTCTGTTCTTGCCAAACAGGTTGCCCTTCCGGACGCCTCTAACTCTGCACTTTCCCTCGTTCCCCCTAATTCCATGTACCAGTGCCTTTTCCAGCGATATCCAGGAATTCTTCAACCAATGCAGATGGGTGATACCATTAAGCACACCATTACCCATCACATTACAACAAAAGGTCCCCCTGTGTTTGCAAAACCCAGACGTCTTGCCCGGACAAACTGAAAGCTGCCAAATCGGAATTCCAGCTTATGCTGGATCTTGGGATAATAAGACCTTCCAAAAGCAGTTGGTCCTCTCCCCTACACCTGGTCCAGAAGAAGTCAGGAGACTGGAGACCATGTGGGGATTACCGGTTTTTAAATTCGACAACCATCCCGGACCGATATCCGGTACCAAATGTCCAAGACTTTACTTCTCTTCTCCACGGCAAATCTATCTTCAGTAAAATAGACCTCGTTAAGGCTTTCCACCACATTCCCGTAGAGCCTTCGGATATTCCCAAGACTGCAGTTTGTACACCATTTGGGTTTATTCGAATTTGTGAAGATGCCGTTCGGGCTACGGAATGCTGCGCAAACCTTTCAGAGGTTTATAGATGAGGTCACCAGAGGCTTAGACTTTGTTTATGCCTACATCGATGATTTGCTTGTGGCCAGCTCAACGGAAGAGGAACATAAGGAACATCTTTCACTCCTCTTTCAACGCTTAGAACAACACGGTGTTACTATTAATGCATCTAAGTGTGTGTTTGCACAGCCAACCTTGGAATTTCTTGGTCACACGATTTCGCAGCACGGAATTACCCCCCTTCAGGACAAGTGTGAAGTGATAAAAAATTACCCTATGCCAAATAATCAGCGTGAGTTACGGCGGTTTCTAGGTTTGGTAAATTATTACCACAAGTTCATTAAAAACTGTGCCAGTGTTCTTGCTCCTCTACACGCTATGATCACACACAAACGCAAGGTAACGAAATTGGTATGGTGTAGCGATAGTTTACAGGCGTTCGACAATGCTAAAAATGCTATCAATAGTGCATTGTCTCTGTCATTTCCTATCAGTGATGCCCCCCTAACTCTGACGGTCGATGCCTCAGATGTTGCGATCGGTGGAGTGTTGGAACAAACCATTAACGGTCAACAGCACCCATCGCGTTTTACTCGAAAAAGCTGCAGCCAGCCCAAACGCGTTATAGTGCTTTCGGACGTGAACTTCTTGCTATTTACTTAAACGTGAAGCATTTCAACATTTCCTTGAAGGCCGAGATTTTTGTGTTTTTACCGACCACAAACCTTTGGTCACTGTCTTCAATAAAAACAGCTGTAACCACTCTCCCAGAGTCATCAGGCAACTCGATTATATCTCGCAATTTACCAGATATCCGCCACATCAAAGGTGTCTTGAACACTCCAGCGGATGCACTTTCAAGAATAGAGATTACTTCTGTTACCCTCAGCTCTACACTGTGGAATGCTATTGCAAAGGATCAAGATAAGGATACGGAACTACAAGACCTGCTCAGAGAAGACTCCACTCACTCACTTTCCTCAAGAAAATGAGTATGCCAGGATGTCTGTGCCCTCTATTGCGACGTATCAACAGCTGCTATTCGCCTTATGTCCCTCCATGTCACAGACAAGCAGTCTTCACGGATCTTCATAAGCCCTCCCATCCTGGTATCCGTGCTTCGCAACACCTGGTTACCTCTCGCTTTGTTTGGCCCTCGATGCGGAAGGATGTCAAACATTGGACCAAAACGTGCCTTGCCTGCCAAAGTCCAAAGGCACACCAGGTCCCCCTTTGACGCATTTCCGCCCCCATCCCAGCGATTTGAGGTAATTCATGTAGACATTGTTGGCCCTCTTCCAGTGATTCAAAGGCCAACGTTATCTGCTCACTGTCTCGACCGCTTTTCCAGATGGCCTGAAGCCATCCCACTTCCTGATATCCAAGCGGACACTGTTGCAAGAGCCTTTCTTCATGGATGGGTATCAAGATTTGGATTGCCGACAAAAGTCATCACTGACCAAGGTCGCCAATTTGAGTCTTCGCTTTGGAAGAAGTTTACCAGCTTGTTGGGTACAGTACATGCGCATACCTGTGCGTATCATCCGCAAGCTAACTGCCTCGTCGAACGCTTCCATCGCCAGCTGAAGTCATCCCTTATGTGTCACGAAGACTCCATTGGATGGATAAGCTTCCACTCGTGTTTGCTTGGTATTCGCTCTGCATTTAAGAGTGATCTGAAGACTACAGCGGCTGAACTAGTCTATGGAACAACACTGCGGCTACCAGGTGGCTACTTCACTGCAGGGGATAAGTCATGTGATCCTACGGAATTCGCTCAAACACTTTCCTCTCACATGCAGTCCCTTCAGCCTGTTCCCCCTCGATTGACTAGCCAACAGAACATCTTTGTTTCCCCAGCCCTCCAATCTTGCACCACGTTTTCGTTCGTGTACCTGTCCCAAAACGGCCTCTCCAATGTCCATATGACGGACCCTATGAAGTTCTCCGACGTACGCGCAAATCATTCCTCATCCAGCGCGGTTCCAAGGTCGACAAGGTTTCTATCGATCGTCTTAAGCCTGCGTTTTTGGAATCAACCTTAAGCGAGGTACATGTAGCTACCAAAAAGGTTCAGCGGAAATCTGTGTCGTTCGGAACTCTTTGAACTTCCTCTCTGGGGGGTGTGTAGTGAATACTCTTATTTTAGTTTCAAGTTAAATGTTAATTTTACCGTCTTGAATTTCGGAATAGATATAAATTCATTTTAAATTAGTTACCCATCATAATTCAATTGTGAACCACATTAATACTAATTTTATGTATACTATATTATTTTATTGTATGTAAACATAATTAATTATATATCACAATTGTCAGTTAATTATTATATTCAAATATTTATTTTAATCTAATACCATGTCCATTTTACAAATAAATAATGAAACCAAGGGTTATATTTTCCACCTTTGGTACTGTCGCAGTTTCGCCTAACGGACTCAATACGGCTAGTGAGATAATCACTGGTTTGGCACTTAACTAGCGGCAGTGCTTATGGCTACATCATCCAGGTTAACCTATACCGGATAGATGCGCTACGGTCCCAAGCCGTAGCTTGCCTAGGCCGACGACGACGACGTAAACCAACACTTGAAACGATAAATATTAATTTAACAGAAAAAATATATTAATTTTAAGATATTAAAATATTCTTAAAATATATTTTAAAAATTCATGTGGCATATGATTCATGAGGCATTTTGAGTAAGCCTTCATACAGTACATAATATTCTAAACTTATAGCATAGCTTCAAACAGGTACCGCTGTTTGAATACAAAATAATATTGCAGCCGAATGGAGCGATAGATTTTTCGCTCAAGTAAATATAAATTATATTTTACTGTTGTAATGAAAATATAAGTACAATCGCGAATTTTTTTTATAACTTTTTACTAGTAGTTACTTCAGTAATAATGATATAAGCCTTTATATGTATTTTATTGAAATTACTTATTTGTAATTAACTAGAATTGTACGTCTGGCATAGCCGCATGTTAATAAACATAGATACATTTTAGAAAGAATTATCAAAGCTATTAAATTTTGTGCTAATTTTTAACTCCCCTTAAGGGGTCATGAAAATTCTGATTTTATCAACCCTGGAGTTTTTAAAGGATTAATAGAATATTCTGCTGAATTGGATCAAAATTTAAGAGATCACTTGGAAAAGACTACGGTATTTAAAGGAACTTCAATGACTATACAGAATGAATTGCTTTCTAGTTCATTGGAAATATGCAGGATGCAGATATTAAGAGATTTCGCAAACCAGTTTTGTAGCATTATTGCACACGAAACCTCTGATATAGCCAATGAGTTTCAATTAGCTATCGTTTTACGCTACGAATGTGATGGCAATGTGAAAAAGATTTTGGGGACTTTTTAATCCAGCTTCTCACAGCGCAGAATCCATAGCTAGTGTTATTTCTGAGCAATTAAAATCCATTTTACCGCATTGTTCAGAAAAATTGATTGCTCAAAGTTATGATGGTGCTGCAGTTATGAGCGACACATTGGTGGTGTAAATGTTGTTATAAAAAATCTGTACCCAAACGCACATTACGTACACTGTTATGCTCATCAAATGAATTTAATAATGACGCAGTCAGTATCTCCAATTTCACAAGTAGGAGAGTTTTAGAAATATATCATTAATTCCAACCTTTTTTTCACATTCTCCTCAGAGATATTCAGTATTAGATGAAATTATCGGAAAACGATTGCCAAAAACTGTTAAAACAAGATGGAATTTTAACATCAGAACAGTAAACAAGGTTTTTGAACACAGATTCACTGCTTGAATGCCTAGAAAAAATTCGAAGTGAAACAACCTGCAACACGAGATCAAGCAGGAAATTTGCAACGACTAATGACTGATCCTATATTTGTATTTTGGCTCACTGTATTTCGCCAAAATGCCTCATGTAGACTGCTTTTATAATAAAATCCAAACAAGAAACACTGACGTAATTCTCATAAAACAAGCTGTGAGTGAACTACAATTAGAAATAGAAGATTAGAAATAAAATGAGCACGATAATCGAAGAAATTGCCGAAACGTCTGATGTGAGAGAGTTAAAGAGAACAAGATCATTAAACGATTCCCATTTTTACGTGAGTAATAAAGCTTCTGAAGTGTGTGACATAATTTCTCAGTGCAAGGACAGGTTTTCCTTTACTGGTCATTTAGTAGCAGCACAACTTCTCGAGCGTGAACACTATCAACTTTATAGAACTTCATTTCCCACAGATGCTTTTAGAAAAACTAACTATCCCATTTTTAATAACTCAAGACTTAAATCAGAACTAGAAGTTGTATATGGCAGAGAAGATTTTAGTGCCCATAAAGGAGCTCTCGATTCTCTTAAGTACATCATTGAAAATGGAATAGAAGAAACATTTACAGAAACGCTAAAGTTGCTAAGAATTTTAGTAACTACTCCAATGGCATCTGTAGAAGCCGAACGATGCTTTTCTAGATTAAAAAGAATAAAAACAGCTATTCGGTATAGGGATACCATGGGTCAAGGTAGATTGAACGCATTCATTATGCTAGCAACTGAAAGATATTTTACATAATGGATCTTTTGAAAATGATGTGATAGACTTGTTTGCAAGCCAGAAAACGAGGAGAATGGATTTCGTCTATATAGCATAATTTACCACAAGAAAATCATGACGTGAGTAAATTTATTCAATTATTTTTATATTTTATTAAAATATTTTTTTAATACAAATTTATGGCTTCTTTTGACATAAGTACCGTACGGAAGCACCATGTGATTGTTTATGTACTACACTTCTAAAAATTATAAATTTTATGAAATCGCACCCCCATACATTTATACCACGAGTCGCCACTGCTAAATACCAAGGAAAACTACGTACGAAAAAAAATGAAATTAATATTTGGATTGAAAAAACACGCTTTAGAAACAAACGTCACGGAAATTGATTAGAAAATACTGAAGCTCTTTGTAGTGTTTAGTATGCAGGGAAATCCTCTTTGGAACATGACAAATGACCCATCCGACCCTTTACATCTTTGAATGTGACGTGGCATGTAGGAATACTAGCAAATTCTTCTACGGGAAACATTCGCTGGAAATTATTTCCTATTGATCAAGAGATTAAATATAAATTCAATAAATACTAGTTATATTGCAATATAAATTTATCCAAGTTTAAACATTCATTTAGAAAAATACGAAAATAGCTCACCTTATGATCCGAGTAATTCGCAAATAAAGAAATGCCAAACTTTGTATTACAGTTGGTCATTAAATTCGATCCGACTTGTCGTAAAGGAGACCACCTCGCCGAGAAATTTCGGAAATAGAGAAGGGAAGACGAGTGAATGTGGCTAATAAGAAAAATGGCAAATTTAAGAAACACGGGGTCCCGAAAGAATGAAAAAGTGGGTCCAGAGAAAATTTTAGAACAGAAATCACGAATCCAAAACAAGTGCAAAATTTGGAAAAAAGAAAACCAAAAGAACTTTAGAGTAAGTCCGAATGTAACTGGCAAAGATTAAAAAATTCCGAGATAAACAGGAAACAGAAGTGTAAACGAAAAAAAAACATGTTTATAAATACAAATAAAAAAAGAACGTTAAGAATTAAATTTGGATTGAAAAATCATACACTAAAAAACAAACCTCAAGGAAATCTACGAGAAAACACGAGCTCTTTGTAGTGTTCAGTGTGCAGGGAAATCCTTTGGAGCGTAACCTATAAATGACTCGTCCAACCCTTTACATCTTTGAAGTTGACGTGGCATGTCAGCATTAGCTGGAAATTATTTCCTATTGATCAAAAGCAAAGATTAAATATAAACTCAATAAATACTAGATATATTGCAAAATTTATACTTTAAAAATTATTTTAGATAAATAAAAAGTTAGCTCACCTTATTTGATTAAGTCTCAAAAAAAAATCTCAAATGTTGTATTTGGTCATTAAATTCAATCCGACTGTTGTCATTAAGGTGATCACTCGGCGAAAAATCTGAAATAGAGAAGGGAAGACGAGTAAATGTGGCTAATAATTAATCTAAAAGAAAAATGGCAAATTTAAGCAACGGCATCCCGAAACAATTTTAGAAACAAAAGAGGGCACCCGACAGATTTTGGAATAGAAATCATTTCAAAATAAAAATGCAAAATTTGGAAAACCTGCGCCCAAGAAATCTTTAGAAAAAAGGCCAAGGGAACGTTCGGTAAAAAAGAAAGGCCGAGAGGACTTTGAAGTACGAGTCCGAATGTAACTGGCAAAGATTAAAAATTCCGAGGAAATAAAACTATAAACGAAAAGAATAAAAACTACGGATGAAAAAAGAATGTTAAGAACGAAATTAATATTTGGATTGAAAAATCATACTAAAAAACAAACCTCAAGGAAACCAACGAGAAAACACAAGCTCTTTGTAGTATTCAGTGTGCAGGGAAATCCTCTTTGCAGCGTACCCTACAAATGACTGGTCCAACGCTTTACAGCTTTGAAGTAGTTCACGTAGTATGTCAACATTCGCTGGAAATTATTTCCTATTGATCCAACGCTAAGAGTAAAATATAAATTCAATAAATACCAGATATATAGCAAAATTTATACAACTTTAAAAATTAAAATTACAAAATTAGCTCACCTTATGATTTGATTAAAAAAAAAAAAAAAAATCCCAAGTGTTGTATGAGGTCAATAAATTTGATCCGACTCTGCTGTCGTAAAGGTGAACACTGCGAGAAATCCCGGAAATAAAGAATGAAAGTGAATGTGGCTAATAACGATTCTAAAAGCAAAATGACAAATTTAAGGGTGTCCCATGAGATTTTTATAACAAAAAGGTGTCCGCAAAAACTTTTAGAACAAAAATCATTGATGTTAAACAAAATGACAAATTTGAAAAACCAGCTACCAAGAAATTTTTGGAAAAAATAAACTAACGGAAAAAGCAGAAACAAATTGGCCAAGAGAACTTTGGAAATATAGAATAGAACCATAAACGAAAAAACAATTTCTAAATACCAAGAAAAAATTAAAATTAATATTTGGATTGAAAAAACACTAAAAACAAACCTCACGGAAATCGATTAGAAAATACTGGAGCTCTTTATAGAGTTTAGTATGCAGGGAAATCCTCTTTGGAACATGAATGAGAAATGACCCATCCGACCCTTTACATCTTTGAATGTGACGTGGCATGTAGGAATACTAGCAAATTCTTCTACGGGAAACATTCGCTGGAAATTATTTCCTATTGATCAAGAGATTAAATATAAATTCAATAAATACTAGATATATTGCAATATAAATTTATCCAAGTTTAAACATTCATTTAGAAAAATACGAAAATAGCTCACCTTATGATCCGAGTAATTCGCAAATAAAGAAATGCCAAAGTTTGTATCACAGTTGGTCATTAAATTCGATCCGACTGTTGTCGTAAAGGAGACCACCTCGCCGAGAAATCTCGGAAATAGAGAAGGGAAGACGAGTGAATGTGGCTAATAATGAATAAGAAAAAAGGCAAATTTAAGAAAAGGGGTCCCGAAAGAATTTTAGAACGAAAAAGGGCGCCCGACAGATTTTGGAATAGAAATCACTTCAAAACAAAAACGCAAAATTTGGAAAAACTGCGCCCAAGAAATCTTTAGAAAAAAGGCCAAGGGAACGTTCGGTAAAAAAGAAAGGCAGAGAGAACTTTGGAGTACGAGTCCGAATGTAACTGGCAAAGATTAAAACAATTCCGAGGAAATAAACAGAGGAAATAGAACTATAAACGAAAAGAATAAAAACTACGGATGAAGAAAGAATGTTAAGAATTAAATTAATATTTGGATTGAAAAATCACACTAAAAAACAAACCTCAAGGAAACCAACGAGAGAAAACACTAGAGCTCTTTGTAGTGTTCAGTGTGCAAGGAAATCCTCTGCAGTGTACCCTACAAATGACTGGTCCAACGCTTTACAGAAGTTTCACGTGGCATGTCAACATTCGCTGGAAATTATTTCCTATTGATCCAACGCTAAGATTAAATATAAATTCAATAAATACCAGATATATTGCAAAATTTATAAAACTTTAAAAATTTTAGAAAAATGCAAAATTAGCTCACCTTATTTGATTAATTCTCAAAAAAATCCCAAATTTTGTACTAGGTCAATAAATTTGATCCGACTCTGCTGTCGTAAAGGTGAACACTCAGCGAGAAATCCCGGAAATAGAGAATGAAAGTGAATGTGGCTAATAAAGATTCTAAAAGCAAAATGACAAATTAAGGGTGTCCCATTAGATTTTTATAACAAAAAAGGTGTCTGCAAAAAATTTTAGAACAAAATCATTGATGTTAAACAAAATGACAAATTTGGAAAACCAACTACCAAGAAATTTTGGGAAAAAAATACGGCCAAGAGCACTTTCGGAAAAAAAGAACGGAAAAATCAGAAAAAAATAAAATTGGCCAAGAGAACTTTGGAAATATAGAAAATAGAACCATAAACGAAAAAAAAAATCAACATTTCTAAATACCAAGGAAAATTACGTACGAGAAAAAATTAATATTTGGATTGAGAAAACACGCTTTAGAAACAAACGTCACGGAACTCGATTAGAAAATACTGGAGCTCTTTGTAGTGTTTAGTATGCAGGGAAATCCTCTTTGGAACATGAATGACAAATGACCCATCCGACCCTTTACATCTTTGAATGTGACGTGGCATGTAGGAATACTAGCAAATTCTTCTACGGGAAACATTCGCTGGAAATTATTTCCTATTGATCAAGAGATTAAATATAAGTTCAATAAATACTAGATATATTGAAATATAAATTTATCCAAGTTTAAACATTTAGAAAAATACGAAAATAGCTCACCTTATGATCCGAGTAATTTGCAAATAAAGAAATGCCAAAGTTTGTAGTACAGTAGGTCATTAAATTCGATCTGACTGTTGTAAAATGTGACCACCTCTGCGAGAAATCTCGGAAATAGAGAAGGGAAGACTTGTGGCTAATGAATTTAAAAAGAAAAATGGCAAATTTAAGAAACAGGGCGTCCCGAAAGAATTTTAGAACGAAGGGCGTCCAGAGATTTTGGAATAGAAATCATAATTCCAAAACGGAAATGCAAAATTTGGAAAAACTGCAAGAAATCTTTAGAAAGGCCAAGGGAACGTTCGGTAAAAAAGAAAGGCAGAGAGAACTTTGGAGTACGAGTCCGAATGTAACTGGCAAAGATTAAAACAATTCCGAGGAAATAAACAGAACTATAAAGCAAAACAACCCCCGACATTTATAAATACGAATAAAAACTACGGATGAAAAAAGAATGTTAAGAATGAAATTAATTTTGGATTGAAAAATTACACTAAAAACAAACCTCAAGGAAATTGACGAGAAAACACTAGAGCTCTTTGTAGTGTTCAGTTTGCAGGGAAATCCTCTTTGCAGTGTACCCTACAAATGATTGTTCCAACGCTTTACATCTTTGAAGAAGTTGACGTTGCATGTCAACATTCACTGGAAGTTTTCCTATTGATCAAAAGCAAAGATTACATATAAATTCAATAAATACCAGATATATTGCAAAATTTATATAACAAAATTTTTAGAAATACAAAATTAGCTCACCTTATGATTTGATTAAGTTTCAAAAAAAAAAAAAAAAAAATCACAAAGGTTGTATTAGGTCATTAAATTCGATCCGACTGTTGTCGTAAAGGTGATCACTCGGCGAGAAATCTCTGAAATAGAGAAGGGAAGACGAGTGAATGGTGCTAATAACGATTCTAAAAGCAAAATGACAAATTTAAAAAAAGGGCGTCCTATTAGATTTTTATAACAAAAAAGGTCCGCACAAAATTTTAGGACAAAAATCATTGAGCTTAAAAAAAATGCTAAATTTGAAAAACTACCAAGAAATTTTTGGAAAAAAGACGGCCAAGAGCACTTGGGGGGGGGGGGGGGGGGGTACAACCCAACAGAAAAAAAATTGGCCAAGAGATAGGAGTCCGAACGTAAGTGGCAAAGATTAAAACAATTCCAAGGAAATAAGCGGAAATAGAACCATAAACGAAAAAACCCATGACATTTCTAAATAGCAAGGAAAACTACGTATGAGAAAAAATTAATAAAATTAACATTTGGATTGAAAAATCATAAGCTTTAAGAAACAAACCTCAAGGAAATCAATGAGAAAAAATACTGTAGCTCTTTGTAGTGTTTAGTATGCAGGGAAATTCTCTTTGGAACGTATATGACGAATGACCCCTCCGACCCTTTACATCTTTGAAGAATGTGACGTGGCATGCAAGAATACTAGCAAATTCTTCAACAGGAAACAGTCGTTGGAAAGAATTTTATATTGATCAAAAGCAAAGATGAAATATAAATTAAATAAATACTAGCTATATTGGAGTATAAATTTATAATTTAAAAAATTAATACGAAAATAACACCTTATGATTTGAGTAAGTCGCAAATAAAAAAAATACCAAAAGTTGCATTACGTCATTAAATTCGATCCGACTGTTCTCCTAAAGATGACCATTCGGCGTCCCAACAGAATTTTATAAAATAGGGCGTCCCGACAGAATTTTAAAATAGAAATCATGAATCCAAACAAAATGCCAAATTCTGAAAAAACAGCTGCCAAAAAACCTTTGGAAAAAAGACTGCCAAGAAAAAACTATCGCGAAACAAAAAAAAAAATATGGGTCAAGAGAACTTTGGAGTACGAGTCCGAACGTAAGTGCCAAAGATTAAAACAATTCTGAGGAAAAAAACAATTACAAACGAAAAACCCTGATATTTATAAATATTAACGTATAAAAAACGAATGTTAGTAAAAATTAATATTTGGATTAAAAAAAATCACTAAAAACAAACCTCAAGTAAATCGATGAGAGAACGGTGGCGCTCTTTGTAGTCTTTATTAAGCAGGAAATTCCTCTTTGGAATGTAAATGACAAATGACCCGTCCGGTCCAACCCTTTACATCTTTGAAGAATGTGACGTGGCATGTAGGAACACTAGTAAATTCTTCCACAGGAAATATTCGCTAGAACTAGGTTCTTATTGATGAAAATCAAAGAATAAATATAAATTCAATAAATACTAGATATCACAATCAGCGCCGGCCTTAGGATATTTCGGGCCCTGTGCAGAGTATACTGTACGGGGCCCCCCCATGACAAGTCAAATTGTTTTTCATTGCTAATCATTTTATTTTAGTAGATTGTTAACAAGTACAAGTAAAATTTAACTATACAAGTGCACCTGTAACAGGATACCAACAGCCTTTACTATTATTACTACTTATTACTTTATTATCAAATATTTAAACTATCATAAGAGGTTTCAACCAGCGCCGGCCTTAGGATATTTAATTAGGAATAGGATAATTCAATTAGGATATTCAACAAAAGTAAATACACAAAATAAAGTTTGTAAATATACCAAAAGAAAATAACGACTACAAATACAGATTTATTTTTTGTCATTTATAGCTTAAATATTCAATGCAATCATTAAGGCCATGATGGATCGGTGATCTGAAAATAAAATAAATTACATTAATTTACACCAATTTTGGCACTGACGTCGATGGTAAATTTGTGAAATTTTCGGGCCCCCATAAGTTGCGGGCCCTGTGCGACCGCACGGTTCGCACACCCCTAAGGCCGGCACTGTCACAATGTAAATTTATATATTTTTAAAAATTACTTTGGAAAAATACGATAGTAGCAGCTCACCTTATGATTTGAGTAAGTCGCAAATAAAGAAATGCTTGGCAAAGGTTGTATTACGTCAGTAAATTCGATCCGACTGTTCTCCTAAAGGTGAGCACTAGGGTTTCTTTACCGGGATCCCGGTAGATTTTTAGCTAATTTAAATTTCCCGGGAAATTCTCCCTGTCCCGGGAAATCCCGGGATATTGCAATCACTCTTTCTGAAGAAATTCAAACTGAAGATGACGAACATAATGACAACATAGATGAAGATGGAGAAGATTTCAATCATAGTATTGATTTTGAAAGTGTTTTGTGTGAGCGCTTTGATGAGGATCCGTTCGAGATAGATATTTCATTTGGATCGCACGACACTGTAGGTAAAGAAATCAACGTGTCTCAAATCATCAATAAAGTCAGAAAAATAGCAAAAAAATTCGCAAATCACCTTTAAAGAATAACATCTTACAAGGATATGTTCAACAGGAACAAGGAAAAAGTTTGCATCTATTGCTGGATTCCAAAACCAGATGGAATAGTCTTTTAGCCATGCTGGAGCGATTTATCAAAATAAGGTCATCCGTATCGAAAGCTCTCATCGACTGCAATAAAGATATGGACAATTTTGACCTTGACAAACAAGAAGTTGCTGTAATTCGTGACATTGTGGCATCGCTGGAGCCATTAAAAGTTGGAGCAGAAAAGCTGGGCAACAGAGAATCGACTTTACTTTCATCAGGTGTTTTTTTTCTTTCATTTTGAACGAACTAAATCAACTAAACACACCTTTTTCAAAAAAACTAAAGGAGTCGTTCATTCGACGCATAACAGAGAAGAAATGAGAACTTGACTGGCCTCATACAATACCTCAATAGTGGAAAGAATTATAAAAAGGTCGCAACTTTCGCAAGTGACAGAAGTTTGCCAGCCTTACCAACCAAGTCTATGTTAATTTCATCAGCAAAGCAGATGTTAGATCGCCTTTTTGGAGTACCTGCTGATTCTACCTCTAGTGAGACAGATGAAGATAATGATGTGCAAGAATCAGCTGTCCCTCAGTCATCTTCGATGACTAGCTGAAAGGCTTGATGCAGCTATTAAAGCAGCCGAGGTAGAGAAATCAAGAACACTAGACAGCAAAGCAAGCGCTGCAAAGCACCTTAAAAAGGAACTAGAGATCTTCGAGGCTACGGGCGAAAAAACGCAGAACATCTCTCTTCTCTTGAATGCATTAAAGACGATTCCACCCACGTCAATAGAATCGGAAAGGGCATTCTCAGCAGCAGGACTTTTCGTGACTAAAATGAGAACAAGATTGAGTGATCGAAGTATTGACCATCTTTGTTTTTTGAAATCGTACTATAAAAATTCAGTGATAATTTTTTTGGTTGAATTCATTGAAGTTCTTTGCAATTTGAAGGTAATTTTTATTTTTTCTTTAAATTTTCTAAGCAATTCAAAGGCAATTTTTTTTTCGTTGTATTCATTAAGTTTTCAATGAAACGGAGCAATTTTTTTATTTGTGAAAATTTTCTATGTAATTCAAAAGTATTTTTTTTAATACATATTTTTCACAGCAATATTATTTTATTTTGCCCATCATGGAGATTGCAGAACTTATTAAATGACTATAAAAAAAATAAAATAATTATACCACCTCTTTTGTAGGTTAATTTATTTTATAATATATTTTAAATATAATTAATTATATCCCGGGATTTCCCGGGATCCCGGGAAGGGAATCATTTTTATCCCGGAATCCCGGGATAAGCAAAAGGCCGGGAAATGAGAAACCCTAGTGAGCACTCATCCAGAAATAGAGATGAGTGAATGTGGCTAATAATGAATTTAAAAAGAGTGTCCCGACCATTTTAAAACAAAAGTGTTCCATTTTTAGAAATAAGTCTTAAAACAATAAAAAATGGGCTTCTCTATAGATTTTTGGAACAGAAATCGCTGCCAAGAAATCTTTGAAAAAAAGATGGCCAAGAGAAAACTTTCGGAAAAAAAATTTGGGGGCAAGAGACCTAAAAGTCCGAACGTTACTGGCAAAGATTAAAACAATTCCGAGGAAATAGAACTATAAACGGGAAAAACCCCGACATTTATAAATACTAATGAAAACAGTTTCAAAAACCAATGTTAAGAATAAAATTAAAATTTGGATTGAAAAATCATACATTTAAAAAACAAACCAAGATAATCGATTAGAAAACACGAGCTGTTTGTAGTCTATTACAGTATGCAGGACAATCCATTTTGGAATATAAGTGAAAAATTAACCCGTCCGACCATTTACATCTTTCAAGAAAGTGACGTGGCATGTAGGAACACTAGTAAATTCTTCTACAGGAAACATTAGCTGGAAATTATTTCCTATTGATGAAAAGCAAACATGATATATAAATTCAATAAATAGATATATATTGCAATATAAATTTATATAATTTTAAAATTTAATTTAGGAAAATATGAAAGCTCACCTTATGATTTGAGTAAGTCGCAAATAAAGAAATGCCAAAAGGTTGTATTATGTCAGTAAATTCGATCCGACTGTTCTCCTAAAGGTGAGCACTCATCCAGAAATCTCGGAAATAGAGAGGAGTGAATGTGGCTAATAATGAATTTGAAAGAAAAACGTCAATTTTAAAAAAAAAGTGTCGACAATTTTAGAAATAAAAAAGATCTTAACAGAATTTTACAACAAAAAAGGGCTTCGATAGATTTTTGGAACAGAAATCATGAATAAAAAAAGCCAAACAGAATTTTATAACAAAAACCATAAATCTAAAACAAAAAATGCCGAATTTAACATTAGCGTAATTTAGAAATATACGAAAATGGCTAACCTTATGATCTGAGCAAGTCGCAAAAAAAGAAACGCCAAAGGTTGCATTAGGTCAGTAAATTCGATTCGACTGTTCTCCTAAAGGTGACCACTCGGCGAGATATCTCTGAAATAGAGAACGAGAGATGAGTAAATGTAGTTAATAACGATTCTAAAAATAATGCCAAATTTAGAAAACGGCATCCCGACAGAATTTTAGACCAAACCAGGGCGTCCAGACAAAAAAAAGGACGTTCCGAGAGACTAACAGAAATCATGAATCCAAAACGAATACAAATTTGGAAAATTCGCTGCCAAGATATCAATGGAAAAAAAGAAGTAAAGAACTTGCAGAAAAAAAAATTTGGCGAGAACTTTGGAGTACGAACGTAAGTGGCAAAGATGAAAATTCCGAGGAAATAGAACTATAAACGCAAAAACCATGACATTTATAAATACTAATTAAAACTACGTATAAAAAGAAATATACTTTAAAAACCAAACCTCAAGGAAATCGATGAGAAAAAACACCGCTCTTTGTAGTGCTTAGTATGCAGAGAAATCCTCTTTGGAATGTAAATGACATATCCGACCCTTTACATCTTTGAAGAATGTGACGTGACATGGAGGAATACTAGTAAATTCTTGCATAGGAAACATTCGCTGGAAAGTATTTTTTATTGATTAAAAGCAAAGGTTAAATATAAAATTCAATACATACTAGATATAATGCAATATAAATTTATATAATTTTAAAAATTAATTTAGAAAAATATGAAAATAGCTCACCTTACGATTTCAGCATGTTGCAAATGAAGTGCCAAAGGTTGTATTAAGTTATTAAATTCGACCCAACTCTGTTCTCCTGAAGGTGACCACTCGGCGAGGAACTTTGGAAATAAAGGAGGCGAGTGAATGTGGCTAAAAAAAAAAAAAAAAACTTGTTCCCGATGAATTGTAGAACCGAAAACGGCGTCTCTAAAGAATTATGGAATCATTAGCGGCGTTCCGACAGAATTATAGAACAAAAAAGGCGTTTCGAATAAATTCAAGAAAAAGATTACTAACCTAATTTACTAAAAATAAAAACGTATAGGATACAAAAGAAATGGAACGAAATAAAATAAAAATTTGTAAATAGGAATGAAAGTTATATGAAGAACGTTAGAAATAACCCAAATATCATATTTCAAATATATTTTGTGTAAGACTTTCAGTACAAGCTTTAACTCACATTCATAAGAAAAAACTGCCTTTGAAAATCCTGTGGAGATCCTCGCTAGACACCAGTAGAATACCACCAATCATGAAACAAGCAAATATTACCCCAATCTACAAAGGAGGCAAAAGAAAGGAAGCCAAGAACTATAGACCTATATCTTTGACTTCCCATATTATTAAAATATTTGAGAAAGTCCTGAAAAGGCACATTGTCAGTTTTATAGAAAATGAACATTTTAGAAGACTGTCAACATGGCTTCAGACAAGAGATCCTGCCTTACTGAACTTATATACCATTGCAATACAATCCTACAATATTTGGGAGAAAACCACAATGTTGATGTCATCTATCTAGACTTTGCAAAAGCTTTTGACAAGGTTGACCATGGTATATTATTCCATAAACTAAAAGAACTTGGTATTTGTGGAAAAAATAGGAAAATGGATCCATGCCTTTCTCTGACAGAAAACAAATAATTGTAAATGGAGCAAGATCTATAGAAAAAGAAGTGATTAGTGGAGTGCCCGCAAGGCACAGTACTAGGACCAATTCTATTCATTATAATGCTAAATATAAACTAACCTAGGAAGCTCTCTCCTGTCATTCGCAGATGATACCAGAATACTAAGACTAATTACAGAAAAAGAAGACTGTAGAGCTACAAAAAGATCTACAAACTATATATGCATGGGCAGATGCAAACAATATGGCCTCCAATGAAGACAAATTTGAACTAATTAAGTATGGACCAAATAAATACCTGAAAGAACAATTCAACTACACTGGACCCACAGGAAAAGATATTGTACAAACTGATCATGTCAGGGATCTAGGGATTATATTATCTGAAGCTGCAACATTCAACAGGCACATTGACAAAGTAACATCATGCAAACAACTAATAGGATATATACTGAGGACATTCAGAACTAGGGACAGTATGACCATGCTTACCCTGTGGAAATCACTTGTCCTTCCACGCATTGACTACTGCTCTCAATTATGGTTTCCCCACAAACAAAATGAATTGCAAAAAATTGAGGGCCTACAAAGAACCTTTACCTCGTATATTAAACAACCTGATGGGCAACAGGCGAGTAAAAACAAATTAAACTACTGGGATAGGCTCAGAGGCCTCAACCTTTATTCCATAGAGAAGGTTTGAGAGATACATTCTAATCTACACCTGGAAAATTCTAGAAGGGCTTTTAGTTGCCCCCAATACTGAACCAATTGTGCCCACCTTAAGAACTGGAAGAATGTGTAAAAAATATCACCTCCCACCAAACAGTCTGAGAAGGATTCAAACCCTTCAACATAATAGTATCTCTAGGCAGGGTTCTCGCCTGTAACTCCTTGCCTCAGTACCTTAGAGCTATAAGTGCAGTCCCAGTAGATACTTTTAAAAAAACACTTGGACATGTTTTTAGCCAACATACCCGACCAACCCACAGTGTCAGGGTATTCCTCTGCCAGACCAGCCCCCACAAATTCAATAGGGGACCAAATCGTATGGCAGGAGCGAGAAAAGAGGGGTGGCGACCCCGTCGTGGCCCCACCTCAGGAAGCGCTGAGCGGACTTCGAGGGAGCAGCGCACCCTTGAGGCAGAAGCGCTTTAAGGTAAATTTAAGGTAAATGTTGCCAACAATTACTCGTTAGATTTTCACTTCGGACAGTTCGTACGATATGGTTTTGTGATGAGAAAATATTTATACTTAGTAAACCAATTAATAAACAATGATCGTGTAAATGCCGATGTCACAAGGAAACGTGATATAACACCTGAAAAGTTGTTAAGTGAAACAGATTTTGTCCTAGTGTAATGGTCGGTGCAGTATTTTCAAAACTCGAAAAGACACGAATAGTTTTTGTAGAATCAAGAATACGAGTGGATTCGGAATATTACTGTAATCATGCTCCTGTTCCATATTTTCAAGATATTAGAAAAATATACGGCGATAGCTTCGTTTTCCAGCAAGATGGTACACCTTGTCATTGCGCTAAGGCCACAGTCGATTACCTGAGACAAACGGCCCCCCTGATTTCGTAGAACCTGCAATGCTTCCGGCCAACAACCCGGATTTAAATCCGTTGGACTCTCCAGTATGTAAAGCACTAAACGAAAAGGTCTACCGCCCTGGTCATCAAATCCGAGATGTTCAACAACTTTGAACTACAATTGTGGGCGAATAATATCGCAACGATTTCTGAACAGTGCTATCAACGAGTGGCGAATGAGTTTTGAGCTCTGTAAGGACAATGACGGACGGCATTTTGAACATCTGTCATGATGTGCAAGATAAGTGATCCTATACTAAAAAAAAAGTAAAGTTCCTTTACATTTTGTTTAAAATAGTGGCCGTTTTTTTTTTTTTTTGTCATACCCGGTATATCTTGAAAATAAATTTATTTCAGAAAAAAATATAAACACGAAAACAGCTCACCTTATGTTTTAAATAAATGCCCAATTAAAGAGTTCGAAGACCGCATTAGATCAGACTTTCTCAGAAAAGTGATCCCTTGGCGAGAAATCTCTGAAGTAGAGAAAGGAAGCCGAGTAGATGTGGTTAAGAATGAAAATAAACGGAAGGTGACAAAATTCAGTGAAATCAATTTAAAAGGAAAATGCCAAATTTGAAAAAATAGAAGGGCGAAGTGAATATATAAAGACTAAAAGAATATACAGGAAATACATAATGGAAGTAGAACCAAATACAAAAAATCCATAAAATTAATAAAATTAATAAATACGAATGAAAATTACATACAAAGAACGTTAGAAATTAATTAAATATTTACTTACCTTGCGAAGACTTCTGTTAGAGTGAGAACAGTCAGAGGACCGGACCAAGAGGTAGAGTCGTGATTTGCTGGATGAAACGTTACCAAAGCTAAATTGAAATCCAAACTGCTTCAAAAGTCGAGTTAAGTCGTAGCAGACTAATCACATGCAAAATAGTTTGCCACCTTACAAAAAATAATACAAGCACTAAAGTGGTATAATGCCTAAAAGGTACGCTTATAAACAATACACGAATCAAATTTATTTCATATAATTAGTAAGTTTTCATAACTGTAAAAATTACGAAAAAGTCTAAAAAATAAAAGAAATATTAACTTACCTTACGAAGACTTCTGTGGGAATGTGAATACGATCTTTATGCCAGTCATATTTATAGTCATGTATCAGAATACAACCAACTATTTCCTTAATTAAATTTACAGTACATACCAACTAAGTAGGATCAATGTTGTGTTTTTTATACTTCCAGATAGCTTATTTCGAATAACAAGAATAACAACAACCCTATATGGCTTGAAACTAAAGCTCAACTTAGTTAAAGAAAATTTAAATATCTAAACTTGGCAATATGTTGAAAAAGTAAATGAAAACTTTATTGAACTCTTCACTCAGGGAGTCAAAAGATTAAATGAATATCGTTGAGAAATTTTGATGCATTGACTCACTCGACCAGGGTAGGTTGGTTTGTAAAAAAAATTTTATGTAATGGTATACCTCCTTAAAATTGCTGACGAACTCGGAAAATCTTGTTGGGTTTACATTCTGTATGTTTTCTTTTTCTTTTCCAAAAAGTTCATATCCATAAAGAAAGTTTTAATGAAGACCAACACAAAATACTTTTAACATTAATATTTTACCAAACAAATTTTGTTTTTATATATTTCAGTCTCACCTAGAGAAATCTTGCAAACTTACATCTTTGAAGAATATTTCATATCGGCTACTTTAAAAACAATTCACTTGATTAGCATCGTACAGGATAAGTAAACATTACTTTGACTGTGGCGTCACACATCAGTTGCTTTAATTTTTCTTAACATGCAGATAACATGGAAAGAATATTATATATATATATTTATATATATATATCAGTGGCGTGCGGTGACCTTCGAGGTTGGGCATGCAATAGTTACTCACAGGGGCGTCCGCAGGAATTTTTCCAAGAGGGGGCTCAGCTACAAAAATGATAACACAAAGTGCTAGTGAAGCGAGCACTGAGCATGCAGCTAGGGGGTCTGGGGGAGCGCTGTAAGCTCCCCCAGCGGGGTCCGGGCCAGAGCCCCATAAGCCAAACGAATTTTAACTAATGATACATTTTCATGGAAAAGAATGGTGTCAAAATATCTCTGTGATGCATTTGCATCAACCACAGACGATGGGTTATCAAGAGCATGTTTCGATGAAGTGCATGAGCATGCAGCTAGGGGGTCTGGGGGAGCGTTGTAAGCTTCCCCAGCGGGGTCGGGGACCCGGAAGCCAAACGAATTTTAACTATTTCAGCCATTAAATTGGAAACTAAACACTGACTAAGCTGCAATAGAATTATAGAAGCCGTTGCGTGGGCAAACATAAATTTCCAGGGGGGGGGGCAACTGCCCCTCTTGCCGCCCCCCCTTGCGGACGCCCATGGTTACTCATGCATTCTACTGAATTATTTCTTAAATTAATTCAATAAGAGGAACCATTTAGTTTCGTAACATAGTAATGGGATCACTGATAAGTACATCTAAATTAAAAAAAGACCTATAAAAAATAAGAATTATTATTTACTTACCTCATTTATAAATTAATTCAATTCTTCGATCCTTCAGGACAAATATGTTTATTATCTTTTCATAGAAATCTTCTGATTTAATTAAATGTTGGAGCAAATCTTTTTCAATAGACATAAGGGCTAACCCTGAAATCCTTTGCTCTCCTGTTGTATTTATTTGGTAAGTTTTAATTCTCTTCAATGCAGAAAAGGATCGCTCTACAGAGGCAGTCGTAGAAGGAATTGTCAAAACCAAATTGCAAAGCTTGAAGAGTTCTGGCATAGCATCAATAAGATCCTTGGTATAAATATAATGCATTAAATTGCATACACTTTGCTTTATAAAGTCCTCCATTGAATACAAAACACATAGTTCACTCTGAAGACGAACATCCACTGGAAATGTTTTGCAATATTCTTCAGCTTTGCTAAAATTGAGAAGCTCCAGGAATTTAAGCTCTTCTAATGATGAATATCTTACTTTTAATTGGTCAACTATTGTGCCAATAATTTTGTTATAGAGGATTCTGTAATGCTGTTGTGGGTCAACAGATTGGTCAGATTTATTCCTGCATCTCTTAGTTTGGTTTGCTGCATCTATGCCATATTTTTCCTCCAAAGTTTCATAAAACATAAAAAAGTCGTCCAGTTTATTTTCGAGCATTGTTCTAGTTTTATCTATATGCTCTTTGCAATACACAATGTCAAGATTTTTGGTCTGAAGGATGTTAAATAAAACATCAGTGAAGGAAAATATATCACTAAATACTTCTAATAAAAACAGGAAATCAGGATCTTTTAAATTGTGTCGGAATCCAATTGCAGAATTTATAGTGACTTCATCCCATGATTCAGGATTCTCAATGATGTTTTCAAAAAGGCTGTTTAAGAAATCTAGATTTTCTTTTGCGGTATTAACTAGACGCGAGGAGTAATTCCACCTAGTTGCTGCAGCTTTGGGAAATCTTTTTTTAACAATATTATCCAACGCATTGGTTCTTTTGGGTGATTTAGTAAAAAACGTACCCAGTCCATTTATTGTAGAAAAAAATATTTTGCATTCTTTCATAGCAGAGCATGCTTGTGAAAGAACTAAATTTAACACATGGGTACAACAATGAATAAAGATTGCAGATTCATATTTCTGCTTTACCTTTGACTGCAACCCATTTAATTGTCCTGCCATTGTAGCAGCACCATCGTAGGTTTGTGCAACTAATTTATTTTCACACTTCCAAGTTTCAATGCATTTAAATACGTGTTCAGATAAAGCATTTGCTGAACGGTCTGCACTCACATCGTTAAACCCGATAAATCGTTCTTTAGCAACACAATCTTTTAACATATCGCAAAACAGTTGAAAGTTGTGAATAGTTTGATACATCGGACGTTTCATCTAGAAGAATAGCAACAAATTTTGCCTGATTAAGTTCATTTTCTATTTCATTCAACATTGCCTTTTGAACCGCATCGATCAAGTCATTTTGTATTCTGTTTGAGAGACCCGAGAAAATAGAAGCTGTATCTAGATGGTTTGCCAATTTTTCATCATACTTACTGAATAAATATAAAAGTTCTTTATAATTCCCGCGATTATTGGATGCATCAGATTCAAAATGACCACGAAATGATAACTCTTGTCGACCTAAAAAAATAACTGCATCAATCAATCTTCGCATAATAGCTCTGTTTTGTTTAACCTTTTCATTATGCTGCTGTATGCTTTGTCTTTTATGAATATCTAATTGTAAGTCTATGCAAACATTTCCGAATGTTTTAAGATCGATCAGAGATTTTATGTGTCTTTGAGAACGTTCATGTTTTAGCATAGCCATATGTAGATTATTTAAATCATCGTATCCCTTCTCATTCCAAACAGTTTTTTCTAAATTAAATAACAAGCATGGCCAGCAAAATAACTTATTTAACTCAGCACATCCTGTTAACCAGTTTTTTCTTTCGTATAAATTAGTTTGAAAATGCCTCACACATTTCTTGTTGGAACTCCGTAAATTAGGTAATTTCGGCATAGGCCTTCCATGATTTATAATTAATTGTCTCGCTTCAAAGTCTCTTTTTGAAAAACCATTCTTCAAAAGTTCTTCTATAACACACATTTCACCCATTAGGGCTGATATTTTGAAAGATATTTAAGAAATGAATAAATTAAGTGGCAATAAAAGTTAAAACACAGAACGCGCACATCCTCACCGAACACTGGCACGGGTAGCACTAAATGCGGGATGCATTTTCGGAATTGCATGTGAGTCGACGATATTTAACGAAAAAGAATTTGAGTCACTACTGACTCGCGGAGGATTTTTCAATGGCCGCACTAATGCAATTCGTTTGTTGCATCTGGGATGCAAGAAAAACGATGTTTTATTATGGCTTAAGAAAAAAATATTTTCCTTTAGTTCTCTCAAACAAATTAATTCAATTTTTAAGTAATTTTTTACTGCTTTTAAATGTTGTTAGATAAATTACTTTTTAAAATTTATTTTTGTATTTACGAAAAATCAATGGTCATGCAGTGCATGACCTGCATGCCCTAAATGCACGCCACTGATATATATATATATATATATATATTATATATATAATATTTAACTGCAAACACGCAGTATAATTAACGTAAAGAACGACGCTTGTATAGGAGATATTCCGCGCAAGACGAGAGAGAGAGAACGAAACAAATGAAAAAATGAGGTAACCACCCGGGAATCGAACCCGGGATCTTCCGATTGCCGGTCAGATGCGATAACCATTACACCATGGGCCTCACTCTTCCAAATGCCGTAATTCTTCTACATACTCGCAGAAACCAATGCCCCAAGGGGGCACCTCCCGCATGCCGTAACATTATATACATTTAACTGCAAACACGCAGTATAATTAACGTAAAGAACGACGCTTGTATAGGAGATATTCCGCGCAAGACGAGAGAGAGAGAACGAAACAAATGAAAAAATGAGGTAACCACCCGGGAATCGAACCCGTGATCTTCCGATTGCCGGTCAGATGCGATAACCATTACACCATGGGCCTCACTCTTCCAAATGCCGTAATTCTTCTACATACTCGCAGAAACCAATGCCCCAAGGGGGCACCTCCCGCATGCCGTAACATTATATACATTTAACTGCAAACACGCAGTATAATTAACGTAAAGAACGACGCTTGTATAGGAGATATTCCGCGCAAGACGAGAGAGAGAGAACGAAACAAATGAAAAAAATGAGGTAACCACCCGGGAATCGAACCCGGGATCTTCCGATTGCCGGTCAGATGCGATAACCATTACACCATGGGCCTCACTCTTCCAAATGCCGTAATTCTTCTACATACTCGCAGAAACCAATGCCCCAAGGGGGCACCTCCCGCATGCCGTAACATTATATACATTTAACTGCCCCTTGGGGCATTGGTTTCTGCGAGTATGTAGAAGAATTACGGCATTTGGAAGAGTGAGGCCCATGGTGTA